>DWAJ01002041.1:0-19207 GCA_018238005.1 Eurema mandarina | reverse complement strand
ACTTTCACTATAAGTTTATGACATTTGAATTATGTTAACACTAAAAAAACACTTGAAATAACTACTTTAAATATTTTTAGTAATTAATTAATACGGAGCTTATTGTTACCGTGCCGCCGTTTCAACTCTAATCTACAATTTAATTAATTCCTAACGCCGTAGCGACATGAAAGGGGGAAGAAACACCATTTATAATATTAGTAGGGGTACCTCCTAATACCTCCATGGCATCATGAAAATATACGGAATCGTTACAGCGCTGTGACAGAAGCTCGTTTCCTCCCCGTGTCTGCTGGATGATGGATTAAGGGTTTGTTTATATAAATCGAGACCACGATCTCGAAGGTAAATAATGCCACTAATATTATTGTTTATTTTTTATTTATTTCATTACAAATATTTTTATAGACAAACTGATATTGTTATACGTGATAATATTTCATATTTTATTGTATTTAGAGAAAAAATAAATTAACCAAATTAATATCTTTAATATTATCATTTATCTCACACAATTCCAAGTTAAACAACGTCTCACTGTTTATTAGGCTAAACCGATAAGGTATGGGTAGTAAGATTATTGTAGCATTTACTTGGTACCGACTTCAAAATCGTAAAATAACGATTGAATCATTTTTTATATTATACAAATTGAAAACACGTATTACTTAGAGTACATATTTTATTTTTTGCTTTTTAATATGAAGTCTGTTTATTTTTGTTAAAAATAAATTTTTATTTTATTATTACTGTTACTTGTATATAATATTTCTCTACTTCAATATCTATGGTTGTATAACTAAATAGTCAAATAGTCTAGTAATAATAGTCTAGTCTAGTAACACTTTTAAATCTTCATGGTATTACAAAACATTTACCACCACAGAGAACAACTGGCAAAAAACTCTGATAGTCGCTCTTTTTAAAATAAGAACATACATACATAAACATACATAAATATAAACAAAAACTCGACTATTATCATGTATTGTATTACAATTGCCTGAAATCCTTTTTGTTACGTCACAACTATATTATAAATTAATTTATAGTAAATTTACTGTATATTTTAGATCAATTTATTACGAAAAAACTTGTAATTACAACCAACTTTGTATTACAGTCACGTTACGCGAGCTCGCTACGGCAAGCTATCCGTTTCTTTTGCGCAATTGTATGTATTCTATTAAAATTGCATTGAACGTTGAAACCAAAGCTTACAGCGAGCTGCGGCTTAATTTTAAAAACGCAACTCCGAGCCTAACGAATGAATTTCATTTCAATTCAAAGCTACCGTTTTGCTTCGTGGCTGAAAAACATTGTGTTTTATAGGACTGGCGGATATGAAACGTATGTCAAGCGGTATATATGAATAAAAATAGTTATCGCGGTCCGTGTCATAGTGACGCATGGAAAAGAACGCCTTAGGGAATTTTGGGCTTTGTTGGTTATTTATTTTTAAATGCGTTGCAACTTGTTGGACAGTTTGTAACGTTTTAACTGATCAAGGTATGCAGGTTAAGTACGTATGCTCAATACCAAAACATTTTTTTTATAATATGAACAGGGGAGACGAGCTGGACGCACTCCTGATGGTAAGAGTAACGCTAGCGCATAGCCAATGCAGTGCTACCCGGAACTTTGCTATAAAGCCCAACTCCGGGCAGGGGTGCACTACACCGACGCTCCCCACTTTGAGTCGTCAGATGTTAAGACTCATTAGCCCAGTAATTTTGCTGGCTGAAATGGAAAATTATGCTTAAAGATTCAAAATTTAATAAGAGTGATGAGACCAGAAAGAAATTGTCCAAACTAACTTATTTAAAACAAATTTTGTAATTATTATTTAATAATTAATATTTTTTGACAAAACCAATGATGTAATATTAAAGTTTTCCTTCAGTAGAAATAATAGTCTATTTATATAGTTAAAACCGTATGAAAACACAAATTGCTATTGTGTGAAACGATTCAAGCGTCGGCTAATGCCAGCAGCTGCGAATGAAAGAATTCTCACGAACTAGTAAAAACTCACAGAAAATTCTAGAAATTTATAAAATTCGCGGTAACTGGTATTGTTGAATAGTAAAGTTTTGTAATAAGTTAATAAAAATAATGTCTAGATCTGTTTGTTTGTACAACTTGTCAATATTAATAACAAAATAAATATTAGTATTGCTATTTTAAGGATAATTTTATAAAAATTGTCCTAATTGTAACAAATTTAAGATTTCATCTAAAATGCTTATTTTACGTGTAATTTCTAAGTATAATATTATGCTAAATTAATATGAAGTTGAAGTGTTATCACTCTCCTACAAAAGTCAAGTAATCTATGTATTTTGTGAATATCTGTAATTTACCTATTATCCTACTTTAATTTATCTCATCCCGCATTCCATTGTTATTTTCTCGCATAGAAATAAGTTTTAATTTTTTTTTTCTCACTTTAAATCACTGGCGTCATTTGATAATACATTTCTTCTTCTTCTCAATTGACCCGCTTAAACATAAAAAAACTAAATACGCTTTTAAAATATATAGTTACGGCGAAAGCAGTCCCACTAATTATACAAGTATAATCCGATAACAACTTATTCAGTTGACTCTCCAAAATATCCGACTAACCTGTCCGGAATAATTCAGTTCGTCCTCGCAACCGCAACGGCGCGGCGATTCACGACCCAACATTCACAACAGTTTAACTAATGTGTCGGAAATTGGACTCGAACCGCTTCCACTGCTTTATTTTAATGATTCCTAATGCACGAACCGAACCTAATTTGTGCTCCGATGTAATTACAGACAGTAATGTATAATGAGTTTATTATACAGTTCTATTGGAATACTCCTATGTAGATGATATTGTCATCGTTTGTTGAAGTTAGGTTAGATTCGTTTGAAAGCTAGTTAAAGTCTGACCGATTATCTGTTAGTGTAAAGCAATTTACGATGGATTTATTAGACTAGATAGGTCGCTAGTGAGAGTTATATATGCTAACTAAGTATTTGTAATCCGAGTTTTCCTATACTTCTTAGTTTATTTATATTCTTTAGTTATATTTTGCCAAAGAGACAAAATATTGGTTACGGAGAGATGTATCAAAATATATCTGTGATGAATCGTTTCAAGTTGATCTCACTAATTACTACAACTACAAACAAATATTTTTGTGTAAGAATATTAGTTAATAATCTTGAATGTGTTAATAATAATCTACGTTTTAAACGAACGTGCTTTAAAATGCCTGCTAAATTTATTGAACAGGTACCTACCTAATCGGAAAAAATTCTTTCTACTTATTAAATCAATAAAACAATATTCTTATTATTATTAAGAATGAGAAAATATTATCTTGTTCTTGTTGACAGGCAAGTGATAACAGCCGTCAAAATTGTAATGTACATAATTGAATTTTCCGCCCACCGAAAAGTCTGGGTACCAACGACCCGAAAACGTGAGTGAGAAATTATAACCTATAATTATGGCACGTGATAAAATAATTTGTTCATCATAACCTACTTTTTATACCAATTCCATTATTTAAGAGCGATTTGTTTTTATAAGGAATGTTTTGTGCACAAAGGATTTGGGGCACATCGATGGACAATTTTCTGACGAATTAGCGGCTGATTCTTAAATGGCCACTAAATATTTAGGTAGATTGTCTAAACTAACCTTTAGTAAATTAAATCTTTTATCTGTTATACATTTCGTTTCAACATAATTTTGTCGTTGATTTAAGTAAAAACAAATACAAAATTAACACAACATTGCAAAAATCATTTTAAGTATAAAATAAAATATTTACACTAATTTTGGACAGCTACAGTAAGACTCTAGATCTCTCTACTCTACTCTAAATCTGGTAGGTTATATAAAATACGACGTCATTAAATAATAATTATGATTAGCAAGTTTTCTGTCTTGTAAGTTCAAATGACAAAAACATAGCAATAATCTGAATTACATTGTTCACGACGTACCGAGACGAAAGAGAGATAAGTCCTTCAATAAAGCACGAATTACTTGAAGCTACAGAACGTTCCTTAGTCTCATTGTGATAACAATAAAACATCTGTTCATCGTCGATCATGAGCGCCTATTATCCTGTTTTGTTCAAAATTCCTTCGCTAATTAATCCATAGTGACATTGTGCTAGCAAATGGACCCATTAGGTACGGTAATAAATGCAAACGCTATTGTTGAGAGGTAATGTTAATGTTGGATGCGATGTAAGTGATCTGTTAGGAGATACAGATTGCCTACAAGCTACTGTGCCGCTTTAAGGAGCGGTATAGTAATAGTTTACATTTGATAAATTCATACCTATGATTGATATTCGTGGACTTATTTATACCTTTAGAAATATAATAGTTTACATTTTTGCAGTTAAATGTCTATAAACATTCATCGTTAATAGAATATTATAATTAATTATTTTTCTATACATATTTACTTATAATTCAGCTTAGCTTGCAAAATATTTTATACAATATGTTTAACTAATCTTATTTTGTCGTTTATTAAATTCCAAAAGCAAAACAATAAGGATATTTAGTTTCGAAATCCGAACCAAGTAATGAAATATCAGATAGAATATTTTACCGTAAATTGGGCAATTCGTATAAAGTATAATGTTATTTAATCATACAATGTAATCCGAAAAAACGAGTTTAATAAAAGCGAATATGTTAATAACTCATACTTGTCACTCATAACTTGGTTTCAACAAATATATCGCAATGCGATCCCAACCCGACGTTTAATTTGAGGTCTCGTTGAACATGATTTATTCAACCAATCAAATTGTCAAATATTTCAGTTTGATTCCAACGATGAAAGAAGTGTTTTCGGTGGGTTTGGAGCTGTTGGATAAGTCTCGAATCATTCAAATTAATGAATGGCTTAACACGAAAGCCAAGCCAATTTCTTGGAGTGAATGAAAATTAATTATTTGTGATTGAGATGAGTTTTGGTTAGCAAAGGGTAGGAGTGTTGAAATTATTGCGATCATTGTTTTGTATTTGTTTGATTGATGCTTTAAGAAAAGCCTTATTTTGTAAAAAAATCTTCAAAATACTACGTATTGTTTATCTCAAATAAGTTGCGATTGTAAGTAAATCGGATATTTGGACTCAGACGCTTTTAAAGCCAATGCTTCGAAGATAATATAAACTTTCTCGAATACATTTCTCATAAATCTGCATTGTACCTTAAATTGTAAGTTTAGGTAACTATCTCGCGAGATTGTCAAAAAAATTTTTTTCAATTAAACCCAAGATTGATGGGTAGATTATAATTAATATATTATTCATCGAAATAAAACTGTCATATTTAATTGTAAAATAGCGCATAGGGCGGAAACAATTTACAAACAACAATAATCAAGTTGCAGATTTGCACAAAAATTGGTAAACTTATGTCACTTATGACGAAAATATTGTGAAATTTTTAAATAACATCCGCCGACGTCTCTTGGAGCACGTAGCACTGTTTGTTTTCAGAGATTTGCGTTACATACAAATGAACGGATATTTATCTGTGCGTGAACTGAAATCCCAGAAGAAATATGAGCTCCATCCCATTGTCCCCGGATATAATATTATAATACCGCAATTGTTCGCGTTTTACCCGGACTATGCGAATTTTATCGCAATGATGTCGTGATAAAATGTAACACAACCCATCGAAGTATCGTATGCAATGATACTCTTTGATGACGAAATTTTATTGACCCATTAATTATACTTAAAATTGACTATTTATGTAAATGATTGGATATTGATCATTCGAGCATTAAGGGTATACATTATCGAAAACTATTATACTTTAAACATTATTTATTGCAATTATAGTAAAATGAAGTAATTAAAAGGTTTTGGGAGAAAAATGAAAATGTAAACCGAACTCCAATTTAACTTATGTTTCTTCATAAAAAAGATTACAGATTTTGAGACACTTACTCACTCCAAGGCATTTTGCGTCTCATTAATGTAAATAGATATGTATTTGTAAACATTTCGTGCAAAAAATCTTCTAAAAACTTCCGCCAAACGGACGAACCTAATTTCTATTAATACGTGGCCTCCAATGGCTTTTAACCGTTAAGATTCAAACCAAGAACACTCGAGGCGTTTCATTAAAGTGAATTCAACGTAAGGCTCACATCAAGCTAATAGAAAGCGATTCAGGTAATAGGTTAAGGAACGCGGTGTGGTTGGAACGATTCCGGACCAAAATGGCTGAACATTGTCCTAAATTGGCAACTATTGAGCTTTTCTGATTCTTTTAGTTAGATTGGATTATCGCGGAATGATCTTGGGTGGTTTTACTCTAACGTTAGGTGTACGAAACCTAATTAGCGTAAACATTTTATGTAGACGTATTATAATATGTAAACAAGACCAAGGATGTATCCAAATTTTTCGTTAGAAAAAAATCCTGTATTATATTGAGTCGTAGTTCAGAATCTTTTTGGTAGATAATTGGCGAGGCTTCATAAGTTCAGTTTTGCAACTCAAAGCTATCTACTAAGTACTGTACCTAGTCGGTAACTTTTATAAGCAGGCCAGAAGGTATTCTTAGGGCAAATTGGGCCAACACACTGACGTGTTAGATACCAACTTCCCCGGAAAAGAAGACATTTATCCTATCCCCTATTTACTTCTTTGTCATGCGTATTTACTTTTGAGGTATTGAACGAACTTATGGACCAGTTAAATAAAGTTTACCTTCTCATTCGATTTAAAGCTAATATTTAAATTGTTTAGCGAAACTACGTTATAAAAAGAGTCTTACCTACTTTATAAAGTAAAAATTCTTAGATATTTTTACTTAGATATACCTAGATATCTAATCCAATTTAGTTAACTATTTAGTATATCTAATCGGTTTTTCGAAGTAGGTAGGTACACCTAGGTGTATTCCGAAAAACTGAACTAAATTGGAAAACGTTCGAAAACCTACACTACATGTGCACACAGTTTCAATTACACTGTCTGTCTAAAAACGGTGTGTGCTGTAAACATGTTCACAATCTATCAAAAACAAGCAACAATTAGGCATACTAAAAACTAGGCAAAAGTTTTCGAAACATTTGACTATTTTAATCCTTTAATGGTTTTAAGACATACTACTCGAATAAAATTGTACTGTAAAATAATAAAACCGACTGCAAAAAATATTGAAAAAATGCGTAGAGATTTTCAGAGATATCTTATAAAAAATTTCCTACATTTTTCTCGTTAGATCAAAGCTAGAAATGAGAGTATTACAAACGAGGCCAATTATTAAAGCACGACGCTCAGGCCGAGTTATGTTCACGGAGACGCGCCAGTTAACTTGATACATTGTTTAAGCGTTTACAACGAGATTGTAACGTTAATTAAATTTCATCTGATTATTTTATAGGATTAGACATTTTCGTTACTAACGACAGTGTTATTCGTGATTTTTAGTCTTCTTTATTTCGACAAGCAATATTTTATTTTATTTTCTGAGTAGATTAGTAGCTACAGAGAGCTAGTAAATAGATCGTAATGGCATCCAAAAAAAATAATTTGTAACGACTTAAAAAAAATTGTTACGTAGAAAAACAATGGCTCAAACCAAAGCAAACCGGTCTACTGTGGACTTCCGTATATTTTGATTTTATTATTAGATTTAGTTCATATTGTATTTAAAAGTCCAAAGTCAAAAGTATAAGTATAAGTATTAGCAGACCAGCAGCGAATTTGCCTAAAGCCTACAAGAGATATAATATTTGTAAGGACCTTACTACTAAGCAGCATTCTGTGTAAATCCACTAACAATTGCAGTAAAAATTATTAAGTTTGATTTACTATCATTAGCTAGAACTGTGTTTAATTAGACCCCTTTCACGGCAAAACAGCCAGAGTATAAAATTTTAAGCTGCTTGGCTAGCGTTTCTAGACTGACGAACTTTGACCTAAAATGAGTTCCATGAGTTTAACTAACTATTAATACATCAACTAAATATAGCTATGTAAACCAAACAACCACTTTATTTCAATCAACTTATGGTACCTAATAATACAATAAAAAACTAAAAAGGAATTTTTACCGACAAACAGTTGTATAATATTTTAAGAGTATTCTTGTGTTCGTTAGTAACTTATTGCTGCATCGACTAATGAAAATTTTACTTTCTTTCTGATATGACGCGCGGACCGCGCGTTGCCCGCGCATGATTCATGCCAAAATCCAAATCAATACGATTATTACTCGAAAATTCGTGGACCACGCGGCGTTTATTCATTGAGTGCAAGTGATAATGCTACATCTAACTGTGGACCACCTATCGACAACGGTGGACGCCGCGCCGTAGAACGATGCGGTACAGGGTGAGTGCCGGGTGATTCTAATGAGCTATGGCCTCAAGGTATAATGATATATACCTTTAAGCTCTCATTACTTGTGTGTGCGAAATATAGAAGATATTTTTAATAAAATTATTATGGATTTTGTTACCTGCATAGCTTTCTTGTAAATGATTTTAGGAAAGTTTTAATTGTGAACTTAATTTTATAGGAACAACTAAAGTAATAGCAGTTAAAGAACATTTCATTGCAATTATTATAAATAAAACAAAAGAAAAATCATGCATGGTATTTATTACACTGTACAATAAATATTGGGCTGTATACAAAATATAGAGGAATTCCAAAAGATATTGTCAACACTAGCATACGTAACATGAGTAAACCACTAACATTCTAACATCTGTAACATATTTCACTAAGCCTTCGACGAACGAAACATCTAGAATAGGATAGAACGCATAAGAAATAGCTTCATTCTTTATCTATCTCTGTCACTCTATCTATGTCTCTCCTAACCTCTTTTTTAATCAAAAGTTAAAATCAAATGTTGTATGAGGCTTTAAAATTTATTATAAAACTTTAACTGTGAAGTCAGAAAGTTAGGAAAAATAAAACTTCAGGTTTTCAGTCTAATGTAGTCTCCCACTGAAATGTATACCATTGGGAAGCTATTTCCGACATCATAGTAAAAAGAACTCGTTGAAAATTATCAAAATTTGTATGTAATTACAATTCTTTATCTAAATGTTATATTCATAGAAGACATTTGCGCACAGCATCAGTCGTAAGGCAAAAATTTACTTTAAAAAAAGCAGCAAAATAACGGAATCGAAAACCTAATATGAAAAGATATTGACTTTGCGGTCTCTATATTTAATTTCATACTTGCCTTTTGATTTTTCATATTTTTTGTTATTTAAGTCAGTAGGTTATTATTATTTTGCAAGACTTTATTTCATATTTTAATTCACTTTGTAGCAATTAATATGCTTGTAAATCGTGTCTGTAAGTGAGAGGTAAAAGGTATCGTTCGATATATTTTTACTAATATGAGCTTTTTTTTAAAGAAATAAGTGGAAAATGGAAATACTTAGCTATGCGTATTGGTTACTTTGCGTATACAAAGATGCTTGATAATTCGTTAGAGAAAATTTTACAAGGGTATTAATCTGAAATCATATAAAAATTTACAATACAATACGGATCTTCCA
Organism: Eurema mandarina; assembly: GCA_018238005.1. NCBI lineage: Eukaryota > Metazoa > Arthropoda > Insecta > Lepidoptera > Pieridae > Eurema > Eurema mandarina. The sequence continues at coordinate 9,650 of DWAJ01002041.1, read as the reverse complement.
GGAGTTTCAATCAAATCGTTAAAACAGTTGAAAAGTAATGTGTGTAAATAGAATAGCTAACTACGTAGATAGGTATTTTTGCTATGAGTATGCATGAATTTTGTATAGTGAAGAATTTTAATGTAGTAACTTAGAATACAGAAAAACCTGTAGTAATAACAATTATCAAAGAAGTACTTTTGATATTGTTTAATGTGTTTTATTAAATTTTAAGTGAACATAATGAATTCAAGGTTTTGAATTTATGGCATCATTAAGAATGTAACATATTTACTGATCTTCAATGTTATTAAAAATATTGTAATTAAACTGACAATTACATTTTTCTTTCACCTCTCAAATACAGAATCCGAAAGAAATTTTGTCTTCCTTTTTTTATTAAGTGTATAATAAATAAAAAGTAAAAAATCGATTGTTTCTTTTTTAATCCGTTATTTTACATAAAAAATACGATATCTTGTATAAATGATTTTTATTTCATAAAACAAAATTCTAATAAATATCTATTCAGTATCACATGCTCACATTCAATTCATGATTAAAAATTCAGTTATAAAAAATTATAAAATAATCAATGATCCAATCTGCAATTACACTAAAAAGTTTTTTTTATTGTTTTAAGCAACAGACATCAAATCAATTAGAACTGGTAACATTTTTGTTCAAATGTCAACCATTCGAATATTAAAACTCGACAAAATGGCTGCCTGTTAAACTTATAGAGATTATTCGAACTATTTTTGTTAAAAACTATATACAATAGAGAAATATGATAAGATAAATTTATTTATCAATGATAGGCGATATATATGTGAGATTTTATCAGTCCATTGCTTAAAACACCATCATTTACCGTTCATTATTTTCTTTATTTTGTGTTTTAGTGGTCACACTGTCACTCAGTGTGTCATTCGCTAATGGCACTTTAAATGCAAGATATCACTTAATCAGACACACGCACCGCATCGGGCCGCAATATACATATATATATAATAATAAAAATCTAAACGAAAATTAATCTACAGAGGTATTTACATAATAGCCTCGAATAAACCATCTATAAACATTTACACTGAATAAATAGCTATCTATAACCGAAATATTGTACCCAACTTATGAAATAAATACTCTAACGAACATTTAAACGCTTATCGAATTTTTAAGTTAAAATAACTCAATTTGGAACACAGTCAACTAAAAAAGTTGATGAACGAACAACATTTCGAAAACATATAAACACTTATAGATTTCATAAAGGAAATTGTTGCTATTTTTTGATAAAATTATCTTCTTTCGTCCCTTATAAGTGTATAATAGAGTTCATAAGAACTCTATTAACGTTGAGATGCTTTGTAATATTGAACGTGTTCATCAACTTTTGTAGTCGAGTGTACTTTCTTAGCGTTTGAACATCCGGTAATTAAGCTTACTAAATCCACTAAATGAGTATAATTATTATGATCGAAAGTGTACTTAAATAATCAGATCAATTCTTTGAAATCACACGTTGGTATATTAGACAATAATTTTGTGCCCTTTTTATTATGTAGATAATTTGAAATTGAGACTCCTTTGCGTAACAGTGCGAAGGGACGGATTCCTTTAGCGAAGAGCTTTGTGTAGATTAAAAAAGATAAATTGATTTTCAACCATCCATTATATTTTAGATTTTAATGAAGTAGAACCTCAGTCGTACTTGAATCGAGAGAGTCGATTTATATAGATTTTTTTAATTTAAATTTTGTTTGAAACTTTAACTAATAGACATACAGGCTTTATTCAAAGTGTAGAGAACTCATTAATGAAAGTTGTATGGGAATATTTTCCTACTGAATTTGTTTATATAGTTATTTTAAGTGGTTCAGAGCCTTGATATTTGGGAGGTAAGGGAATTTCTAAAGGCTTAAAGGTATTACTTTATCAAAGTTCGACTAAGATTCTACATTTTATTTCATTAGTAGTACTCAAAAATTTTTAATACATTAATTCAATAACTGATTACATTTCATTTTTCAAAAAAAAAACACAGAATTCTAAAAAAAATAAAATGAATTCCACTCATATTATTGTATAGAATGTTGTAAAAAAATATTTAAGGATATTTTTTTTTTCTTTTTTTTTGTTTTCCAATTTTTCTATTACCAGTTCGAAGCTGTACAACTAATCTTGGACTTATTAAAACACTTATAACGGATAGCATGAATCATTAATTCAACAATAGTGCTTTCTTTACTGAAAGTTTAGTTTCCCTTATTCCTGTTTATGTAAAAATATTAATCATTAAATCAATTGTTTAGGTCTATAGATAGCTTATTGTTATTACTAATTACTAAATTTGGTGTTCTGTGGATGGCAACAATTGTTTTAAGTGTTGTTTTACGATTTTTTTTATTCTGGCAAGTTGTTATGAATAATAATTAATGTAAGTAGCGTGTTAAAAAATATAAGCTATCTACAAACCTATACAAGATGAACATAATATGTATTTATAATTTGAAAATTATTAACCAGAAAACCGCGCTGTATGCTTCAAATAATTTTCGTAAAACAGTATGGAAAATTAATATGCAACGGAAACGTTTAAAATTTTCTCAATAATCTCCTTACAAATGTATAATTCATTGATAATCACTTTCCCCCCTACGTTGTGCTCGCTACATCGCGTTCGTTGCTGTTTACAGCCTATAAAATTACAAAAATTCAATCACAGTGTCTAAAATTATTTACATTTTACTCCCCTAACGGGATATCCAAGTCTTTCCAATAGTATAACTTTAACGTTTGCTACGTGAGCAATATGCGCGTCTAATTTGAACTACACCTAATATAAGCTCAATTGTGCGCGAGCGCAGTGACGTCACGCGCGGGAATTATCCAGGTCACGTGTTTTTAATAATGTTGGAATACCTTCATATTAAATTAATTTTGGATCAAGTTTCACGTCTTTAACACGTTTGAATATAGAATTAAACTTTTTTTTACTTTGAGCAGCACACTATAAAAATTTGTGCGTATTGTAAGAATATTTTTTTTCAGAATTTTTGGGTCACATACCTGTGTCGTCACTGAGCAAGGCACTATTCATATCTTGTTCTTGGCACAACTATTGAGATATGATTTTCATCTGGCAGTATAAAGGGATCTTCTACTGAATTAAACCATCAACGCTGATAAACTACTATAAAATTGAGATATCCGATATTTATATTTTTCATTTATTAAAACAGATTTTTGCTCTATTTAACCATAATTCCCTTGTTCGTTAAAAACACGTGTACAAAGCGCATACATATCATATAAATATATCCAAAAGTGATCATAATAATGTAATTTATCAAGTGCACGATCTATATTTTTGGTCATAAATATACTGATATACAAATTTTATCGTTACAATATGATATACTATACAATTACCGAAATAGTATTTCGGTTTGCCGCCCATTTTTTAACTACAAAAGTAGGCCGTCGTGAATAACGCCACGTAACAATCACATATCCGTTTCCCCTTCCCTTGTCTTTTAAAACCTATTATGCAGATTATAAATACAACAGATTATATAAGGAATTTCACGCCAGTCCACTTCGATCAATGTTCAATCACATTTGAATTCAGAATACATCTGTTACGTCACTGCAACATTAACGATTCTAAATTTCGGTTGAGGATCGTGTCTTTGACAGAGTTGAAGACCACTTCTATGTTGTGCGTGTCTATGGCTGTTGTGAAGTGATGGTAGAGGGTTGTCTTTGGTTCCCTGCGAACGTTCGCGAACATGTTGAGAATGAACATTTGTACATCGCGGAGGTTGTGCGGATCGCCGGTGAAAGGCGGGAAATACCAGCGAATGTCCGTCTCTTTGCTCGCGACTTTCCTCGCCAGCAAATCAGACTTGTTGAGAAATAATATTATTGATATTCCTTTGAAGTTCACGTTGTTGACGATTGTGTCGAAAATATTGAGTGCTTCTTCGAGGCGATTCGTCTTCCTGAAATGACACAACATACATATTATTATTATTACACTAATCAAACTTTACTTAACTATTAAATAGTCACAATTTTGACTCGTTATAGTGTTCGGAACAATAATGAACAACCTGGAACGGTTATTACAGAAGACCTTCGATATATAACATGTAAAGGAGAGTCACTGCCCTTCGAGCGCTAAGCAAAAATATTCCAAGGATTTTTGTCTTCAACATTAGACCAAACAAGAGTATATAGTCGCTAATAATAACCACTGTTATTATAATTAAAACTCAAGAAACGAATGCTATATCTGTTAATACGAAAATCCTGTAATTTCAAACAAACCGTTTTCCCTTCCAGGAACTGGGTATTGTGGGTGAATCAAGACACTGTTCTGTAAACAGGTTTCACAGTTCTTATAAACATAACTATTACTTTAACGCTATTAATATTCCCTTGTATACTAAGAACTATTTACTCTGTATGCAAATCGCTTGATTTATATCTCGATACTAGGAAACTAATACCAAAAGTGGTTCATCCGCGATGCTGGGTAATTTTTAAAGATCATTAGTTGTAAACAGTTATGAATCAAAATATTCCATTATTAGAAAAAATTTTATAATATTAACTGGACAGACGCGACTTCGTTCACACTGTGGCTATTCTACCAGTAACCTTATTTACTCTACAGTCTACAACTACCCTTATTTATCGTACTTCAAGGAGTATTCGGAAAATCGAAATAGGCTCAGCTCTTCACTAGTTTTGCACTAAGCAACACATTTGGCGATTCATTTTCATATTATAAATATTAAAAATAAGTGTCTCGCCGAACTAACTTCCGTATTCCGAATTCTTACCAAACCTATCTGGAATATTATATAAAACTTGTACCATTATCTTTTCTTCTGTCTAAAAAGCACTCATTGAACTTATTAATTTCTCCTGTCTTTTAAATTACTCTTTCCAAAAACAGCTTATAGATCTGTAAGTATTACAGAAAACCTGAACCACATCCACACGCAGTGGTCAAATTAACGAAGCTATCGATATAAAAGGCATTATGCAGCATTCACTGTTCCACTTTCAGTTAATTGATGGTTCGAATGAATTATCTTGTAATAAAGGACTATCGTTGCTAGGAGTTAGTAGCTAGTAGATCTTATATATTGGTTGGGGAAAATTCCTAGTTATTTATATAAAGTTTAAATATTAAGCAGCTAGGCGGTATTGGCTTTTCGTTTTGTAATAATTAAAACCAATTAACCTTAAAAGTAACCAATATCGTCCCTTTGAATATAAATCTAACATTCTTTTTCGAACAAAAGGAAATAGTCATTCATACTATTTTCTTTTGTTCGCGGTACGATACAGTCCGCGGGGTAAACCTATACGTTAAGTCGAACACTAATCGGTTAAAATCAAACATGGTTTTACAGACCGCTAACTGGAGTCACGGGTACTCTTACAGACAAGGGTCTGTAAGAGTACCCGTGACTCTACTACACTAATAGTTTACATGAATTTAACATCCTACCTATCCAAATCGTATCAGTGTTTAAAACGTTAACAGTATTTACGTATAATACAAGGACCTTTTTGACTCTTAAATTGCATATTAAAAGTATTCAAAGTATTTAACTGAAATATTACATGTTCTATTATAAAACACACTTCATATTTAAAAAAAAATACTTTACAAAACGAAACTTTAACATCATATCAATCTGGTATCGATTTACAAGCCGACATTTTTAAAGGCACACAGTCACACTATAAATAGCCCGAATAGTTTTAAATCGATATCCAATTAAGTGGGACCTCCGTACAAGTCATATGCGTAATTTATAAGTTTCTCTCAGATTTACATGCGACGATTAGTCACGGGCTGGCGTGCTCGCTCCTTTCGTAATATGCCTACATTTAATCACACGGAACCGCCGTACCTTAGACTAACTGAGAAACGATTCATGCAAATCCTTGCGACAGAGTATGTACTAGATAACCGAGTAAAGGACTATTGTATAATTCACTATGTTTGCCTTGCGGTTTTTCCCGCGAGAATTCACATTGGAAAGAATTTTCAAAATTGGGTTGATACATCCGGATTTTAGCGTTTAAGTCGTGTCTGACCGTAAGATGGTCGAAAGTCATACGAATTTATATAAGTTGGGCGAAGTTCCATTGGCCTACTATGGCGAAACCATAAGCAAGGGTAATCATTTTGGCAGTTTATGAGTGTGTAAGTGTATGTATGTTTTGTACTGCCAATTTAAATTAGTGACATATTCTTATAGTGAAATTTGTTTCAATTATTACGAAGAAGAGTTATACAAACATTTTCGTGTGTAAATATTGTCCTTTAGTTATCGTGTTAATTACAGCTGTGATAGGTCCTGAAGCAAAAATATACGATTAAAAATAATCTAATATTAATACGCGAACGAGTTGCTATAGTTTATAATTTTATTTAAACTAGTTTATAATTTAGAAACACTAGGAATTACGCATTTTTTCTATGTTGGAGTGTGTTTTTTTTATAGTATGAAGAGAGGAGACGAGCTGGACGCACTCCTGGTAAGAGTAACGCCAGCCCATAACCGATGCAGTGCTACCCGGAACTTTACTATAAAGTCCAACTCCGGGCAGGGGTGCACTACACCGACGCTCCCCACTTTGAGTCATCAGATGTTGAGACTCATGAGCCCAGTAAGTTAGCTGGCTACAGTGCCCTTCAGACCGGAGCACAGTGACATTCAAAATAATACATTTATAATGTATGATTATATATAATCTTCGTAATCACGCACGGCAATGCATCAAAACTACTCCAGATAGCTGGGTATATCACCACGACCTAATATAAATCCGACTGCGGTAACCCACGTAAACATTTAGTATGGAACTTTATTGCCATGTTTACGACATCGCAAAGAAATAGTTTCCTCTTCAGTATATTTTTATGGAGCGCCATAATTTTTGTTTCATGATGAATAAACATTAATGAAAGCTTATTACGTAACGATAGGTGAATGCAATAATTTATATATAAGCCTGTGCTGTAAGCGTCGTTCGTAGCAAATTATGTCAAGGAGGATAATATTGAGTCCGTAGCTGCTCACATTTGTAAAGTATCTATTCATAGAGTTTTCCGTAATTCAAACAAGATGATAAGTTATTTGCAGACCCTTTTGACTTTATTTCACGTATCTTATACCATAGGCACGAAGGCCTTCTAAAATATATGAGAAATCAATATACTGTTAACACGGTTTGAAGATTTATTGATGCGAATGTAAAAATGATTTTTTAAATTGCATTGTCATCCAACTTTCATGTGTGTGCTTGATTACAGCCTAATTAAAAATTATCTTAAAATTATTAAAAGATATCTTCGAGTTCGTACATACCTAGTTTATATTCTTTGTAAAACTAACACGAATTAAGCATAAAACCTCTTAATAAGCGATTCGCGGTGCCGTTGATTGCGAATGCAAATATTCTTCATTAGCGTATAATATATTGGACAACTATCCATTGAGTGCAATTTATTACAATGCCTTCCTGTTTGCCGAACGGAGATGCGCGCTCATTTCGCAGCGCTTATTAGCAACGTCTGAACTATTTTAATTAAAACATTACGTCTATACATATTTAAAAACATTTTTTAACAATATGCCAGCTCCAGCCCCGTGATTTCATCTTTTATTGTGTAGTGCGTATGCAAATGAATGCGACTAATGCGTTCGGCTCATAAAAATAATAAAATATATATTTATAATAATAAAGGATTAGCGGTAAAAGGGAATTACGAAAGTGTTAAAGGAAAGGAAAAATGAGCCTCAGGCCATCTTTTAAGAGATACTATCACTTAACGCAAGTTTTCTGTGAGAATGGCTACTTAGATTAGCAGCGCGCGCAAGTTGGTCCAATTTAGCTTAACAGTACGGGTCTACCACTTACTAATACATTTACCTTACATATTATGATATTCATAGCATTAATATTTCATTTAACAAGAGTAGATAGTTTTGACGCTACACGAGTCATATTGCATTCACTTCATACAACACTTCGCAAAACGTTTCTGAGAGATTTTCTCGAGCACAAATCACAATGCATTTAATATCAACACAGAGAATGTCACTATGTCTCATTATCAAGAGACACGAAGACATTTTATGGACGTTCTAATAGAGATATCTTGTAAGTGGGAACCGTAGTGAACAATGGTTGTTGTGCTGCACTGCGACATTGCACGCGACGAAGATCTTTCTATTCTATTTAAGAGATTCTCTTTAGTAGACTGTTAAAGTTGCTCTAATATGTATGATTATTGTAAGAACCTTTTAAGAGCAGTTTATTTACCTCGTGATGTCTAAGTAGTTTTTGTATGAATATTTTGACTATATGGTTGATTTACATTTAGAAAATTAAAAATCATCTTTTCATTTAAAGGTTCATACACGCACAAAATAATCACTGCTAATCGAAATTATAGCTTTTCGATTTAAAGGGTATCAGATATTCAAACTATAAGATTTTCAATGTTAAGACATTTAATAATTTTAAGTATGTCCATCAACTTCTGTAGTCGACTGCGCCACTATTTCCTTAAATTATATGAATTTATGATTAAGAAACGGATAATAGAATTAAAATAAAAAAGTTTAAAAAACCTTAACTCGTCTGCATAATAACTATAACTGTTTAGATTCCGCGAATTTTACAACCGTAATTAAAGCAATATTTTGTCTTAATATACTCAACGTTTATACATATTCATAATGTACAGGTCGAGACCTTCCTTTTGTTACTAAAAAATAGCGGTAAAATTAAACTGTAATCAAACAAACATTAACTTCTAAACTTATACCTACTTACCTATTCTTCCTTGTCCTTATTTACTAGGTTGCCTGATAGAAATCACTTTTAAGATGAGGCCGCCTATTACGATTTACGCCTCACATTGTAATTGAAGTATTAATTTGTATTTTTGTTCTTTTCTCATTACGGCGTAATAAAGTGTTAATCTATAATATATTAACCAATCACCAAATGTGTTGGTACCCGACATAACCCGATAACGGCTGGACTGTTTACATAATTATTTTTTTAGAATATTCCTGGATGTTCGAAGATGGTTCTAAAGCATAAAAAAGAGTTAGTTTTTGGGTAGGATAGGGTATAGCGTGAATGAAGTCGCGTTGGGCCAGCTAGTACATAAATAAATAAATAGAACGTTCGTTATTTAACAGAAAACTGTGACAAAAACCATCACAAAAGCTTTCCTAAAAAACATGTATGACGTAAAAGAATTCCGGCAAGCGTTAGTTGCTAACGGCGCACAAATTGTTGATTTCATTGTAATCTGTATAAAATACACAGACTGCAGTTAAGATTTATACTTCCTATCTGAGCGTATTAGACTCCCACTCGCGGGAAGATCACAGCTGAGAGATTCATACTGTTACAAGTTAAGGGTACCTATATCTTCATTATCACAAAGTCGCTTATTCCGTCTGTCCGTCTGTATAATATGTCCTATAATTTATTTCCATAATAAGGTGATTTACAAAATATTTTACCCAGGCTCCCAAGATAGTTAATACTGTTTTTCAGGAGCCTGTTTCATCAAATCATGACACATATACGGCACCGACACAATTTGTTCA
>DWAJ01002040.1:0-19208 GCA_018238005.1 Eurema mandarina | reverse complement strand
CATGTCAATCGGTTGATAAATAAAAAAGTTATGACAATTTAAAGAATCACGTTGAACTCGCTGAACGTTTGTTGGCGCGGGTTAGGCATTTTCAAAAATGCTGCCCGAAGTCACTTTTCTACGTGGGCGAAGTCGCTGGCACAGCTAGTTAACAAATAAAACTACGTGCATTTCATTCGGTAAGTGAAGTGAGCGAGTGAAGTTTTCCTTTATTCCTTCCCTTTCGCTACAAATCCTTCCTTTTTTTCCTTATTTTGTATTCTTACTATGGACGGTGGTTTCTAACTCCTGCTCCTTTGATTGCCATATTACAAAAAACAATGTTCACACTACACGTGACTTAAACACTCATAAAATTATATTTAAATTATTATATCGTTTTTGTAGCTTGTTAAATTAATTTAATATAGCATTTAATGCAGTCGTGGGAAATTCACAGACGACAAAGAAATGTTTAAAATTATAATACAGACAATTAAAAGAATACAGATAATAATAAATATGTTTTATCTGTCATTAATCTTAATAAAGACACAGATTAATAGAATCACGTGCATTGTAAGTTTTTTAGTTAAACCGACGTTTAAAAACGATGGTGCTGTTGCATTTAATTATTAATATTTAACTAGCTGTTGCTCGCGATCTCGTTTTCGTCGATTTTTTTATCATAATGAATTTTCTAAGGGAATTTTATTTTTAAGTTTTACAGTGTAAATAATAATGTAAATTTTCAACCGACTTCAAAAAAAGGAGGAGGTTCTCAACTCGACCCGTATGTTTTTTTCTATGTTTGTTACGCGATAACTCCGCCAATTATGAACCGATTTGTACAAATCATTTTTCGGCGTATAGGTAATACCTCAAGGGGGACCACCCAATTAAATTTAATACTAAAAAAACAACCTCCAATGATGGAAAACTGGGGATGAACTTTTTTATACGCAATGTCTCCGCCGATTATGAACCAATTTGAACGATTATTTTTTTGTTGAATAGGTATTATCATGAAGTCGTTTTTATTATTTTTTTTAATTAAATATAATATTTTTTTATTCCAACAAATTTGAGTACCACAAAAAAGTTAAAGAGAGTCATAATCTAAGTATACTAATATTATTAAGAAGTAAAGTTTGTGTGTTGTTAAACTGTAAGGGGTAATCTCAGGATCTATAGAACCGATTTTAAAAATTCTTTCGCCAATAGAAAGCCCCATTATTGCTGAGTATCATAGGCTATATAAAAAAGGATTGTTAACATTATGTCCAACGAAGTGGGCTCCGGTAGTTAGAAGAAAAACATACTATTTTTTTACTAGAAAAAAATTAAAAATTAAGACCAAAAATTACAACAACACTTTCGGCTATACAAGTAGTTAGCCGGTAAGGTGTAATTTTCTCTCTCTCATAGAAATCAAGCCAGCTTTTTTCGTTTCGTCTTTGTATTATTAAAAATAAATTTTTATTACAATTAATTATATAAGTAAATATTTCAGGACATTTATACACAGCGCCATCTAGTTCCAACTTCCAAGCTAAGCAGAAGCTTGTATTAGGGCGACTAGATAACGGAATAAATTATATATACATACTTTTCTTTTGTAAATACATACATACAATACATAGCAACACCCAGACAACAGAAAAATACAAATGTAAATTACAAATATATTTTTCCGGGATCGAACACACGACCGTTCGTGTAGAAAGCAGTTGTGTTACCACTGCGCCAAGCGGTTGTCAATCATATAATTTACTTATTAATTAAAGGAGCTTCGATCAATTTAAGTTAAGTTTATCTTTATTCAACTAGGCTACATATAGAAACACTTTTTAATCGTCATGGTATTACAAAACATTTACCACCATCCAACCGGGTGTATAGTAACCGTCAATTACCTTAAGCGGTGAACGAAACCTGCGCAGAAGTCAAAAATAAGGTATCGAGGTAGCGGCGCGGCGCGCGGGGCGCGTGATCGTCGGGTGCGCGAGCGTTGATTGGTTGTCCCAGTCGTGCTGTCTTTCTCGCATCCACGAGCGCGATTCTACCGATGCGCAGCTATTCTCGTCAATCGCTAAACATTCGTGACGGTTACTATACCTTGTGACCTCTTAAGTTTTTTTCTCGACAAAAGAATATTACTAGTCTCTCTCCGCGGTTTTACCCGCGTAGTTCCCGTTCCCGGGGCAACACCGGGATAAATAGTTAACTATGTTTTAATCCAGGTTATCATCTATCTACACACCAAATTTCAAGTAAATCGGTCCAGCCGTTTTGCCGTGAAATAAAGACAAAGAAAGACATACAGACAGACACACTTTCCCATTTATAATATTAGTGTGTATGTACTATGTACCTATATGTTAATCCACATTAATATAGTAAATGAAGATCATTATATGAGTTATTATATGAGTACATATTATGAGTTTTTACACATTTGACGCGAAATAATTTTCCTTAAATTTCAATTAAACTGACGCAATTATAGTAATTTATAACATTAATTATAACAGGTACACGGAAAAATATTAATTAAGTATGACATACAATGAGAAAAACATATAATAATAATAATAATAAGATACAAAAATGTATACCAAGAAAAAAAAAAAATAATAATACTTTAGGACATTTATACACAGCGTCATCTAGTTCCAAGCTAACCAGAAGCTTGTGTTTTGGTAACTAGATAACGGAATAAACTACATACACATACTTTTCTTTTGTAAATACATACATGCAATACATAGCAACACACAGTCCCTAGAAAAACACAAATGTAAATTACAAATATATTTTTCCAGTGTGGGGATCGAACCCACGACCCTTCGCGCAGAAAGCAGTTTAGCTACCACTGCGCCAAGCGGTCGTCGAATATTATAATAGTAATACATACAAACCTTTGGAAGGCGTTTAGAAAGAGAGCATCGGCTAAGTCTAGCTTCACAGCGCGTCATCTCCCTCGCACACACACTAGCTCCCCGCTATCTATTGGGAAACGACTAACACACACAGACAGTGTGCGAGAGAGATGACGCTATATGAAGGTGGTATTAGCTGATGGTCTCTTTCTAAATGTCGATAAGCAACATAATATTATGCATTTGAATATTGTAATATAATTTAATAATTTAATATGTAGGCACTATACTAGTATTTATTTATAGCATAATTGTCAATGATATTATATAATAGATATGTTATACACCTACAAATCAACCAAAAAAAGTGTTCCGCACAGCAGCGGCACACATACATACAAGTCTAAACAATAGAAAAGAGATAAATGATAAAACCAAAAAATAATTTTTAACAAAAAATAAACCTACTTCAAACTAAAAAGCAAAAAATAAATTTGCTTCCCACAAAGTAATACGCATTTTAATTTAGTTATAGAAATGATTTAATAGTTATTTTATAATTTAGAAATCGGTACCAAGTAAATGCTTCAACAATCTATACAATATCGACTTAACCAAAAAAACACTTATTAAATACAATACAATATACCCAATTATTTTGATAGCTTATTTTTAACGATCTCATGTTTTTAACCTAAATGAATTTGCGTTAATCTTATTATATAGGCCAACAGATTTCATTATAAGCTTATTAAGAATGCACCAAGCCACATGTAATGAACATATTGCTTATCCATAACAATGGGCGGCATTAGTTTTTGTGGGCGTTTTGCCAGACCCTCAGCATAGACTTGAATTTAATATTGCACACATGACTCTGTTTCGACATACTGTATGACTGAGATAAATGTAGGCGCGTAATCCAATAACGTAGAAGACAAAGAAAAATGAGTTCTATACGCAATAAGTTTAAGTAATAATTGCAATACCTTACGAAACCGCCCAGCGGAGAAAAAGCTTTATCGTTCAATGGCACTAGAAGCGGCGAGGACCTTAGCCCTTGTGGCATCTTGATAAAGTATTTCACACTCCCTGGTATCAGGATACCTGTTGCAAATACATTAGCATCGAAACATCTGGACTACATTGAATACCATATGTTTTAGGCAAGTTATATCTTTGTGCCCCATGTGGGCAAACCAAATGGCTATAATAACGATAACAAATTAAATATTTAAATAATTCGTTAAAATATAATTATTAAAAATTAACTATATCGCACATGGCTTCATTGTTTTTTGCCGATAAGCATCCAAAAAAAATTACTTACAATAATAAGACACTTATTTAATGTTATTCATTTCAATCATCATCGCGTAGTAAGGAACAATGAAATTTATATGATAAATAATTGAATGTCTATTTGCATGCTAACAGCTAAATATTAATGTAGCTTACCGTTAGCATCGTATCTGTATTTTCTTAGCAATGACTGCACGCTAGGGTTTTGAATATTAGATAGTACGACGATCGCACATGGCTGCAAATTAAATGGTTCGATAAAGTACATATTCGATAAAGAACTATATTCAATTCAAAGACATTTGTTGATTCTCATAATCGAGGTATCGGTCAATAGGTTCATTTATTGATTCGAGTAAAAAAGAAACAATTACATTCAAAATAGTATCTGAAGTTGTAAAATTTTTCTATTGCTACTAGACGTACCTATCACAGTTTATTGTGATGTGTTTGTATGCTAAATTCAATTTTTTACCTTTTTTATTTTTTCTTCGGCTTTCTTATCAAGCTCTGCTTCATATTGGCTATCCTGGTCATCGTCAACGTTTGTCTGGGTTAATCTCTGTCGGATAGCCTCAGTGTCGCCGAATCCCAGAGAATACAAATCTTGGTCAATCGGTGGATCCGTTACGTACCTTCCTACTACCAAACCCTGTAAAACACCGGTTTTATTTATAAAAGTTTTTCAATGGAACGTTATTTCAAAAAAAAACAAACTTCGCACACACGATTCCCACCAACTTTAAAACAACCTACATAAATACAATATTAATTTGTTAACATATGACAAAATTCCAGTAGAATACATGTTGTGTATAAAATCGAACGTTAGTTAACGAATCGAAAATTAGTTATTGAAAAATGTTTTTCTATATAAAAATATGAGCTCACGCTATCCACTAGAAGAATATAGGCAAGCGTTATTAATATTCCACTCTGCATGGTGAACCGAACGACACTGCTTCCTGGACTGCATGAAACCCATACATCGGTTCACTTCTTTATTTTATAAACAATGAATCGAATAACTCTAAATTGAACTACATATTTCACATAACATTCTCACAGGGAAATTCAAACAAATTTTGTTTAAGTTTTATTAGGTACAAAGTATTCCTCTTCGATTTGTTAACGAGGAAGCTTGGTATTGCAGTTCCTTAAAATAAGTTTTTTAATTATCTTAAAATGAAATAGAATTTTTTTTCACAAGCGTTTTCGACTGGACAGAGTATGTACCTATCGTATTAAATTAAAAGTCTTTGAAGTGTAAAATTACAAAATTTATTGTTATAAGAATTTTCAAATAACATACATAATTCGTTTTATAAGACGCGCAAAACATTAAGTGGAAAAATATTATCGCCTTCGCGAACAATATGAAATATTGTTCATAAAAAAAACCATTTTACTTCACAATGTCTAGTATTATCGCGAATGGATCTTAATAAAACGATAGAAACGAGGGTATGGTGCGTGATACGATATTTGTTGAGTCATTGCGGAAAGTGAATCAAAAATGTATTATACATATTTTAGTGTTATTAAAAATTACGTTTATTATTTTACTTCCCAAATCTTACGCATTGGTTTAAGTTTTTAGATTTTACATATACGTTATTTGAATTATCAGTTTAGTTAGTACTCTTCGTCAGACACTTAATGTGAACCAAATTGTGAAACCTTTTTCCTTATAAAAAGTTTTTCAAAAAGCTAAATATTTTAGGTATACCGCATACCTTGGTAGCAATAGTAAGAGTATTTTTGTCTTGTGGCGAAGTAGGCTAACGTTCATATAAAAGTACTTCGTAGAACAGAAGTAAACAATATCTGTAACAACGAATGCAGACCGACGGGCGCCTGATCGCTTTACGTAGTTTATTTTAATGCTACTTTTTATTACCTATTTCTGGCCAGTAACAAAATCTTATTGCTTTTGGTTTAACACGTTTTTTTATCTATATTGGAATGTTGGTCAGTCTTCCAGTTTTTAGTGGGTTTCTATTATTGGTTATGGGTAACCCAGCTTTAAAGATTTATTTTGTATCGAATTGGTGTTAGTGGTAAAAAGTGAAATAAACTCAAACGAAAACATTTAATTCAATCAATATGGCTGACTTGGCATGTCCTTTCCTCAATATGGCCCTCAGTATTTAACATAAATAGTTTTTTTTCGCTAGGCGTACTTAATGTAATTGCTTTCTTAGATTTTGAGAGTATTGCATGAAAAACTGAAAGCACCCTAAGATAAGTCTCCCGGTAATTTGTACAAGAAATTGCGAAACAAGGTCGAGGTCGATACAACGGGAAAATAATATTCTGAAAGTAAATAAAACGAATTGCCTCGATGAGTATACTTCGGCGTTTTACGCAAGATCAATTGCGATTCGTTTATGTTATCCTGGTAGTTGACTTGTAAACGGGTGTAGGTATTTTGTTGTTTTCCTCTTATAATATAATATTAACAACACGCTCTTTGCCTCAGTTTATTTTACCAAAATTGTATCAGAAAATGTATTTGATAATAATTTTAACCACATTAATTTTTACTCAAAGAAATTTAATGAGGAATATTTTACATATAGCGATAAACGCTCTTTGTATAATTTGTAAGGTCGTATTAATTATTAACACATATTTTAATATCCTTATTAATGCAGGCGGTACGTCCCTCGTATGTATTAAGTAGGTATATCATTACAGTGCAATTACATCGCATAACACAACAAGATAAAATTAACTGTTGTTGACAGTACCTAATTTCGAGCAACCGCGTTTTATATTGTTATCATAAAATTTGATAATTAAAATAATAAAGTTACTTATTTCTTGCAGTAAGTAATATGCAAATATGCGAATTAATTTTATTATAATTTTATTTTGCTATTTATATTTTCAGACAGAAGTTTCTCACATATTCTAGAATAAAGATGGTCTAGCCATGTTTTATTTATTAATTATTATTAACAACTCGTTGCTACAAAAGTATTAGTCATTAAAAATACACCTATATTGCAGTTGTTATAAAAACATGTACGCTAAATAAAAATTACGTTTCGAAATATGTACATAGGTATACAAATTTTAAGAAATTTTTATATGGATTAGGAATTCGTGTTGAAGTAGGTACATGAAAGTATTGAAATGCAAAAACATTATGATGATACTTAATCATAAGAAAAAAGGACCCTTTGATCTCTCTTTGGCTCCAATAGTTTACCGAGATATCGAGATAAAAGTAAAGGATTGGAATTTACTAATGGACTAACAATATAAGATTCGATCGTATCGATGTGTTTATAATAGACAGTCTTCCATATTATAATTTGTTTGAATATTTGTATCTTAGTTATATGTACTGCCTAAGTAGTCTTTCATGAAGTAACTCAACATATTCCAATGTCCATATCTGTAACACTCAACTTGCTATTTAGCAATAAGGTCGCCGTTTGCAAAATTTTAATGGTACTTTGTTAAACGTTTTCTAATGCAATTATTTGTTTTGTAAATGTAGATCTGTGTTGTTCACAGGTCAACCGGCAACTTCGCATCGGGCGCGGGTGGCGGGGTGGCGGGGGCGCCGCGCTCCGCCCCCGCCACCCCGCTGCAGCTCGAGCCTCAGGCCAGAGCCTCGAAACACGACAAGTGAGTACCGAGTAACCAACATTACACTACATTCTTTAGTAAAAGTTATAGCATTAGTGCGCATTATGCGGCATAATGCTTAACGATGAATATTTCAACTACAGCAACGCTTCGCGCAATCAAGCACTCTCAAAAGTACTAAGTAGTGCTTTCGCTTGATGCGTGCAATTACATGTGTAGATACAGAAACATTTCTGACAACAACAAATATTTTTTCATTAAGTTGACAATGGACGAAATGTCGCACTATGCTTTATGCGTTGTAATTAGAAAACTAGGAGTAAGTACGAGTATGTCAGTTAAGGGAACCTTGTGTTGTTATGTCAACCCCATCGTATCTTATATGTAGATAATATAAATATAATTAATTAAAATATGTTGTATACATGTATAGACTATAGGTACAATCAATGATGAAAAAAAAATTTAATTAAATTACTTGTAAATTCTTGTAGTTTGTGCTAATTAACGGAATGTAGTGTTTGATGTTACAAAGATTTGCAGATTTAGGATAGAATTATTAGAAGCTGCTTAATTATTTAAGGTGAAAAATGGATAAAGGCATATTAATATTGGTATCGCTATTGGCCTTATTAAATCTTTAGTCTGAAAAATATTCATATAGAAAGATTGAAAAGAGTTAATTATGCCCGAAACACGAAACGAACATTAATGTTTTATTTTATAAAAAATAATATTTTTTATTGAAGTCATATTAACGAACCAACTTTAGTAATAAAATTAGTTATTCCGATTTTGTTCGTAGCTCTTTACGGAGTCTGATTTTTAAAATAATAGATAATATTTTTTTTGCTACTCTTAATTGTTTCTTCCTTTAATTTGTGCTCACATTTTTTATTATACATTTCATTATAAGGTTTCGTGAAATATTCTCTTTCTTCCGTATACGTCAATTATGCAGGAAATATTGAATATAATTTATATTATATAACTAGCGACCCGCCCCGGCTTCGCTCGCGTATATTACGATGTAAGCTATCCTATCTTTTAAGTTGGATCAAACTGAACACGGTGTCCAAATTTAATTTAAAATCAATTCAGAAGTTTAGGGAGTCAATCGCGGACAAACACCGTAACACGTAATTTTTATATATTAAGTAATAGTATCATACGAGATCCCCGATACTAAATACATTTGTGGTATGAAGTCATATGATATGTTATTTTTTATCCTTTTTTGCTCGATATCATAAGTAAGTTTGGCATTCGTAATATCTTACAAATCTATACCTATATTTACTTTATCAATAAGCAATAGAAATAAAATTAATAATCATTATGTCTTATATATTAACAAACGTTATTTTTTATTAAAATGTTGTATACTTATTCAATGGTACGGAATTCCTTCATGTGTGAGTTCACACACTTGGCCGATTTTATTTGGTAATTATACTGTAACATTATGTCGTGATTCTACACAGCGACGTAATAAGCAAAATTTATTAAGACAGCGACATTTCACAAAAACTTAATAAATTATAAATGTTGTTTTTCATATCTCTGAATTTGCACGCAAAAAGCTCTGTTATAGCTAAAGGATTTTTATAGCAGCCGTTATAATATCCACGGTGACTAGTTTTTAATAATATTTACTGCAACAAATCCTCACGATAGAAACATTAATTAGATTGCGATTATAGAACATTGCTGAACTAACGCCGATGTGTTGTAGCAGCCGTTAACTCAGTAACGCTTAAACCGCGATGTTAGACAAACGCGTTTTAAACCTTATCGTTGTAATAATTGAAATAATTCCTTCGTAAACCTAGCTCAGTTACGTTATGTTTACGAAGCAATGTGTGACCCACATGGCGCCGTACTCCGAGTCAACTGAACACTCAGCGTTGACGGTGATAAAGGTTTTAAATTACGCTTACGATGGATTAAGGTAATTGATGTGAAAGCCTTAGCAGTTTACTGTTTATATTTAGATACCTACTGTTTTAGCGATAAGAGGTATTGCCGATCTAAGAGCTAATTTTATAAAGAGGTAATGTTTACTACAGGGATAGAGTTCAAACATTTCGGGAAGGGTTGTTACAATAAGTAAACCGGAATACAGGTCAATACGATAACACAGACGTATGTAGATTATTTCTATAACAGGTTTTTAAAGTCTCTTTATCAATTTATATAGAACTAGCTAGCCCGAAGCGATTTTGTTCACGACAGCGTGAACATAGGTCATCACGATCTATTCCACTTTTTCTCTGTACTTCAAGGAATATTCTGAAAAAAGATCCAAATCGGCTTAGCTTGTTATCTAGTTATGCACTTACCAAAACAATTTGCTATTCCATTTTGTTACGGATATTTTTTTCAGTCCTTGCAAAAAAATTCCACCAAATTTCTTTCGTAAAATGGTTTTACCAACTACTGTTAAGAACATGCCGCTATTATTATAGATATGTCCCTGATCTTCTATTTACTAGATACTGCGAGAGATAACCAGGAAAATCCGAACTCGCTTAGTGATCGATCACGCACAATTTAAATTGAAAACGGAAAAATAGATAATTGAAAATGAACAATGATATTTGTATGTAGGTGTAATAGATGCGGTTGGTCCCATCCACTTTACAATCTGTCCCTTCGTCTTATACCCGTAAGTAATATATCTAAAAAATGACGTAAAACATACATTATCAACAACTTTTGCTCTTAGAATAGACCTTATCAATCCTATTTAGGACTAGAACATATTTACCAAATAATAATACTTCATATCGCATATGTATATAATATTTGTTATATTTAAGGAGTACTTCATTCGTTTTAATATTAAAAATATATTGATATTAAACTGATTTGTTATTTACTACCGATAAGAGGGTTTTGCTTAATATAGGTAGGAATGTATTCCAATGACCCGTGCTTTGTTTTCGATATTCTCGTTTCATTATTGTAAACAGAGCAGAAAATAGGAACGCTGTGTATCGACTGTTTTAATACAAATGTATTGGTACAGAACTGGTTTTAAATTTCCCAATTGTGAAACTACGCATATTTGACTGTTCTTTACTTGGTACGATTAGATAAGCGACAATAAGATTAGGAACAAAAAAAAAAATTGACGTTTCTGAAATCATAAACAATTCATAGAATTGATATAAAAATAACACATGTAAAAGTTTTTATAAAGAAGAGAAACAGAAATAGGTAATAAATAATTCATAATTACATCTGGTCTGTAGTCTATGGTGCAATAATTTATATTGCCTGATTTCGGCGCCCATAAATAACGTTAAACAAATTTAAATACGTTTTTACTTCGGTTTGCAAGATCTGGATAATGTAACGCCTCGACGATCTAACAGCCATTTATAATAATGAAAAGTCGACCGGAATACTTTTACGCAGTATATATTGAATCTATGTTTACTTTGTAAATTTATTATAAAAAGTAAAACATTGGTTTAACTATCGCTATTTATTATTAAGGAAATCAGATTAGAACATTATATCAAAGACGTGTAAGCCGTGATGGCGGGGGCCACCAAAAATTTAGTCTATATTGGACATGTATTGCGAAATTTATAATAATCCATAGAAATGTTATATTATTTGTATGACTAGGCTACAACCAATATAAAATCGGGGAAAAATTTGTATTTTTAATTACACGTATATTGATATTGAAATAAAGTCTATTAAAAATTGTTTACTTAATTTGCAGAAAAAAATCTTCGTAACAAATTCCTTGAGTTTTTATACCGGACTGAAACTACAATAAGTAGGTACAGTAATCATTACTGGCAACTCATACGATTGTAGATCCATATTATACTTTTTTTTAAATTTATTAAAAAAACAATAGATCGTTGAACGATTCTAGATCCATATTAAGATTAAAAAAACACAATAGATCGTTGAACGCAACACTAATTAGATAGGTTTAATGACATTTCACAACTGTAATACTATATTAATAGCTGCAATTATTGACAAGTTAGCGTTCTTGCCTAGGTTGAACTGTAGACTATTTTCCACACCTTATTTACATAGTAATAGAAACTCGATGGACGAGATGATTGATTGAAACCTTGAAACTGAGATTACAGAATAAGTGTACCTTTGTAGCCTTATTTTCCATAAAAGAAGCATTACCAATAAACAAAAATCATTTAACGCGGCTTAGTCATTTCTTACCTATAAGTGTTGGAATAAACCCTAGTTTACGAGTTTTGTTTTAATAGCTGTTCAAGTAAACGTCACACAAAATTTAAAGTATTTAAATGGCAGAAGAATAAAATGTTTTAATAATCTTTAATAAATAGAATGAAAAATAATAAAAGTAAATATTCATAATACAAATATCGCGTGATTTCTTGTTTTTGTTTTAAAGTAACGTCCCTGACTATGATTCCTCTGTATGCTACTAGATGGCGTTGATGTACTGGAAGATGAAAAAAATACACTATTTAAATTTCGAAAATTGCCGCGTCAGAAAACTTTAAATATTGAATTAACTTTGAATTGTTTGCAGTGTGATTTTGCTTCTAACTACAAACTCATCTTATCACCTATCACAACTGTAGATACGCTATAGTTAGCACAGGTGTTTTATCGATTATAGTGTTATCTTCAGCACTATGGATTACACACTTCGCGTTCAACTTTATACGGGTTAAATCACTTTTATGCTACTAGATGGCGTTGCCAATACGAGGAGATTTAAAAAATAATCATTCAATATTAAAATTTCGAATAAATTTGTAGTATAGGTATAGGTTCATCGTGAGTGAAGTCGCATTTGGCTAGTCTATACTTCTATTCTAATATTATAAAGAAGTAAAGTTTTGGTGTTTGTTAAAGTGTAAGGGGTAATTTCGGGATCTACTGAACCGATTTTAACCCATAGGTTATATAATAAAGTTACAAAAATAAATAAGGATTATTAACGTTATGTCCAACAAAGTGGGCACGGGTCAGCTAGTTAGTAAATAATCCCGTACATATTCAAAATGTTGCACTAAAAACTAAAACATCAGTTATTGTTTGGGATGCGATTTGCCTCTAACAACGAATTCGCATTATCACCTATCACAGCTGTGTAAATACGCTATAATTACCACAGGTGTTTTATTGATTAAAGCGTTATCTTTACGACTATCCATTACGCTTCGCATAAAATTCTGTACCTTTTAAAAAACCGTCTAAAACAGTTGTTCAATTTTATCATCGTCGCACGAAAGGTTAAAATGCGCAAACAACACATGATATCTCTCCCTAGCGATTGACGTCAACTGAAATTATTTATAATAGAGCTAATGATAATTCTCATATTGCAGATTGGTTTAGGTATAACACTATAAAATTTGATAGGTCACTACCGTTGTGTTATTTGTACTATAAATACAGAATTGCAATTTTGTATAGACAATGTAGGTCTTACATTTAATATAAGTAAATGATAACTAGTCGTGTTATCCTCGGTTTCTTCGGCCTGCCCATAGCCAGAATTACTTAAGTTCTTACTGTTAGGTAGCCTTATAAATCTAAAACAATCCTTGCTCAATGTATGATCAAAGCTACTGTGGTCATAAACAAATAAAATCTTCCGATTTATTTAATAGTATATATAAAGATTCACTTCAAGGTATATCAAACGTGTACTTACGAAATTTTTTTTAATAACGCTAACGAATTAAGTTTAAAAACAGTTCTATACATATATTACATATAATGCCAACCTAATATTGAAAACACCGATAGATCTCGCGAAATTAGGTAGTTTATAGAATTCTCGTTAAAGTATTATTTTCTAAATATAACAATCTACTGAAGTGAAACCGTGGATTTGTGAAATAGCATAAGCAAAAGAACGCATCGCTAACTTAATACACGCTTCAACTAATACCTTCATTTAATTTTTACGCAATTTATATTTCCATTTCGTAGTTTATAAACAATACTGGTAAAAATAATTACCCTTACCTATAATTGACACAATATTCGCGAATGATTGAAGTTTTAATTACGAAGTCATAACCATACCTTGTCACGTGTGGAGTGGGGCGCGCGTGAGTTGTTCCCATTTGTCCAATCAACGTAGATAATGTTGATGTTCCCGGTGTGCCCTCAATTCATATGTACGGTCAGCAAATATGATTTATTAACACATTTATTTTTAACGATTTGTAAGCAGCCTGCTTACACGTATAGGCTATATGTATCTGCTCTCATGTGTGATCGGTAAACAGATGATGTTCCCGTTTTGCCTTTATAGTTTATTCATGTATAGCAGGGATAGCAGATTTGGTAAACAAAATATTTGTTTTAAAAAGTACGTTGTTAGCAAACGAATGTGGTCAAGTCTTGAGATATATTGAGTCAATGATGATGATATTGATTTTGAAGGGTAGCAGATCTGATAACGATACATATCGTTCGTGTTTTGTTTTTACTAAATGTTATTGTAGTATCGCTTTGTACTCAGGTTTATGCAGTTCGGTTGGCACGATTGACTCACCTAACTCACTCAGCTGTGAATTTTACCAACCCATATAATTAAACGACAAAATTAAATATTCAAAAAATTAATGTATACAAAAATGTGGTACGATGTAACTGCTACTCGCCACATATTTGTCTTTGTCGAATTTGCATAATATGATTTATGGCAAGAAGCCGCTTAGTGCCATAGGCGATTATTATTATATACAATTACAAGCAATCGTTCCACCATTAGACAATAGTTCATTATAAACGGTGATTATGCAATATGTATAAATAGCGTGTTTTCAATTTCGTTTTGTCGTCCGACCGTACCTACTGCGTATTTATAAACGATAGCTCTTTACTTCATTACAAACATTATATCTGCATGTGCCGATTGCAATTGCTTATTGCGGCCTGTTGACGTTTAGCAATAGTACCGTTGGCATAGTGGCTTGGTAGCGTGGTGGCGTGGTGAATGGTTGGATCAGGTGTCTCGGCCGAGTCGGAGCTCTCGCTCGCTCGCCTCATTGTTTTCGATCAATTAAACTTCAAGTTCAACCGGCAACGCAGATTCAGTACGCGGCTTCGTAGCCGCTCATGCGGTCCAGGTTCGACGAACTCCTTTCCGGAGGTCGGCAACATCTCTCTGCTCCGATACAATGCTCTTGCGACCATGCGCTGGTTTCGCGACGGCTCTCCTAGCAAAAGCTATCTTATCGTCCGTGCCGATAAATTGTGACTCATTCGATACACAATCAATATATCTATTTACAGTATATGAACAGTTGTGCTCTCGTGCGCGTGGCGAACGTCTGTGTCGGCCCTGTGTTTGTGTTATAATATTAATAGAAACCGGTTTCTAATACAAATATTTAGAAAGAGCGCGTTTACTTTCATTCCGGCGAAATGATCGCGGTCGTGTGAATCGTGTGTGCTATTCGCATTGTAACCCACAACGGGTTTTGCGTGAAAAAACTCTACGGACCGACTGGGCTATCGCGGGACTGAGTTTGCTCAGCATTAATTTTTGTGACATAAATTAATTAGCTCGAGTTAAACTTCTGTTATCTAAGTGTTTCTCATTGATAGCTTAGCTCTAATTCTCAATTAATTGATATAACAACGGCTTATCAATTTAATTCCCAATAGAGAGTATAAGTTATTGCTTATTATGTGAGAATGTATTTTATATGTTCATCATAATAAACGATGCGAGGATATTGACAGTTGCGTGAGTGGAAATTTGAGTGATCCGTAGCCAAGGATGGTGGATAATGCGTCTTTCGAGTATTCAGACGAGTCCAGCGTCGAAGGCAGCTTTACTAGCCGGGAAGGGCGTAGGTATGAAATCAAAGTCGATCGTGTAATCTCTTAAATTTTTTTACAGGTAGATAGATGGTAATGCCAAGCCTACGAAAAAATTTAGCACAAAGTTCTGGGTTGAATTCAATATGTAGTACCTAGTATGGTTTGGTATGGTATGGTAGCACGGGCTCATGTCCGCAACTCCACGTCAAGGCGCATTTTTTGCGTGTATGTATATATGTAGTAGTATAAATAACAATAAATCAGCTTAATTCAATTTTTAAAATAGGTCATGTTTTTGAAAAAGCTATACTCCACATGTTGTATCTAGACATATGCTGCATAATGTAGACTGAAACAAACCTGTGCCTAAATTAAATTGAAAATGTGTCCCGTCTTCGTCCGGGAAATAGACTCCGGATGCAAAGCGTAAACAGAGTAACTTTAGTCTTCATAAACGTGGCTGGAACGAACATTTAAATCTAGATACTGGTACATATATGTATGACAGTTGAACAAACACACCAAGCACGCCACAAATACTTTACTATAATTATTTCGCGGTTGAATCTTGCTCTTCAATTATATGTCTAGTACTTGGCTTATTGCAATCATTGTCCTATTATGTTAATTGATTCTATGATACCTTTTAAATTGATTCTCGGAAGAATATGGCTGGTTTGCTGGTAACTATTGTTTTAAGCAAACATTATTTGTTTTAAATCCTTAGTTAGTATGGTGTTTTTAAGATAACATAATATCCATTTCGATATATAGAATTTTGTGACTTAAATATAACAGGAAAGTCGTTTGAAAATTAAAGGAAAATCGCGTTCGGAATACCCTGACTTTATCAGCGTTGTTATTTTTTGCGCTTAATATTTGTATGTTATTCTAATCTCATGGTATTCTGACTTAAATAAATAGGACTTAAGAGTTTGTTTGTTTCCTTATTTGTTCTCTTACCATTATGTCTTTTTAAATATATATTATAGGTTTATTCACGAAAAAGAATAAGCATATAACCAAATAGAAGTAGAAACGATTTAAAATAAATTAATTCGTGGTTCAGAATTGAAAACAGTTATGTAGTGTTTTAATATGAAAAAAATGATAACTGGAATTCCTCTGAAAAGCTCTAAATAAATTTTTATATCCCAATCCGCGATAAATTGAATCTGTATAACAAGATTGAAAAATATTGAGAAAGACAAACTTATGGATATTGGCAACATTCCACAGTGGATTACGAAACTGAAGCGTCCCGTTCGAGGGACGCTTTTCATAGATTGTGTAACTTAGCTATAAAAAGTTTTTCGAGACGTAAAATGGCTTACCTGGTATGCGTTATCATTATTATTATTACATAATATAAAACAGTATAAAGTAGTTGCTTTCTTCTTTCAGTTCTATGTATGCCTAAATCTTGAAATATATGCGACCGATTTTCATGCGTTTTTTTAATAGATAGATCGATGCAAGAGGAAGGTTTATATGTATAATACTTGCATAATGTACGAGGCTGGGGCTGGTCGCTAGTATTATATATTTCTAAAAATAAAAAAAAGACTCCACGGTAGGCATGTATTAAAAGTATTAAAATGATTATGATGAGGACATCAGTTCTTACTTTGATATTAATTAATAATTAATAATTACACGAGTATAGAGACGATATCAGGAAAAGATTATTAAGTCCTCGATGTTACATAAAATAGGTCTTGCGATAATGACGGCCAGGTCATGTGCTATCACTGGGGTCACTGACCGCTAGTAACTTCCCTAGTCGTTAAAATACTTCCTTTATATGTACCTTAAATAAATAAGTGCACGTATATCGGCCAATTAATAAGCAGGGTCATTAGGTCATTGCTTACATAAGATACGAGTATATTTAAAAAAAAAATTCTGATATCGTCCTAAATGCAAAACAGAATAACAGTTCCACAAACCATGTCATATTTAAATGCAATGATTTGCGTTGGCACCGACGTCATTCATACATGTATTATGTATTAAGATCTCGCCGTCTTCGGAGACATGTTCTTGAAAAGTCGGTCGGTGTATTCGAACTGAAATTCTAATTCCATATGGATTGATATAAACTTGGGATTATGTGGATTTCAATCAGTTGCCCTTTCTTCTGTTTTGAGGTCCAGTGTTGTGGTGTGTCCTGAATAAAATGGGTGTTGTTGTATTGACGAAGTTTGTTGTACGTGTGTTTAAGTAAGCTATTTATTATCTCAATATATAATATATAAATTACGTGACACGTTGTTTGTCCGCGATGGACTTATTAACTACCGAACTGATCCAACTGAAAAGATAGTATATTACATGAATAATATATGCGAGCGAAGCCGGGGTGGATCGCTAGTGGTTAATATAAGTAAATATACGCTTTATTTTGAAGTTTTAGAGTACCCACTACAAAAATTGTTGTGTACAAAAATGATGAAGTCTTATAAAAGAATTATATTATTACGTTTAAAAGTATTTTAAACGCGTAAAGGTATAAAATATATTATATATATATAATACAAAATTCTACTTTTAATAAAAAATAGAATTGATGTGTTTATTTTTTGTAATGGGCAATATAATGTTCTCTGATTTTTATAAATAAACAACGTTGAAAATTTTCCCAGATCTGCTAACAGCACGTTGTGAGAGAAAATGTTTATTATTTTAATAAGATTAAGGATGCGGTAGAGTACGAAATTTGTTTAATTTAGAATGTGTTAATATTGAACAACTGGTATGTTTGTTGTTAAAAAAATTACTAGAATATTTGAAAAAATATGTGTTAAGTTGCAACGTGTCAAGTTTCATTTAAGTTACATTCAGGGTTCTCCGCGAATGAGAGTTTAAAATCCCGCGAGATTTGTACTAATCTATCGGTGTTAACAATTTTACAGTAACATAGTATATATGGCAATTTATTAACATAATATTATTCAAGCTTACCTACTTAAATAAAAATATAAGTAATTTGATATTTTGTCTATTTGTCTACGTATTGGTTTTTTCGTCTTGAATCGCAATAACAAAATAAGTACCTATAGAACATTATCTTGATAATTTATTATAACTTATGTATTAAAACTGCTTACGAATCTCAATACGAATGTATAAAGCAAGGAACTACGAGAAGAACTACTTTCTGGAACTACAAGAAGTTAAAAAAAGTGTTTGTGTGTTGACATATCTGTGGTTTTTCGTATTACGTATTTTATAGATACATACGTTTAATAATAATAATATTTTTGTATGTCACCATGAAAATGACAAATGTTACTTGAAAGACGTCAAACTTTGTTTGTCGAAGTACTGAGAGGTTATAAATTTTCCGGGTACCATATCGGTAGGTTTTTTTATGCCGTGTAACCCACACCCGTATTTTACATAGGTACGTATTATGATAATGTTGTAGTAAATCACTGTAGATTATTACATAAGCCTTGCTATTATGATGCGCACACGTGTAAAAACGCCTAACTACGGAGAACCTTATCAAAGGATTGTAGGAAATTATTTTTTGTAATTTGAATTTTTATTTATAAACTACTGGCTGAGCACCGTGTTACCCGCATGTACCTATTATGTACACATAAACCTTCCTATTGAATCACT
>DWAJ01002039.1:0-19209 GCA_018238005.1 Eurema mandarina | reverse complement strand
TGTAGTGCACCCCTGCCCGGAGTTAGGCTTTATAGCAAAGTTCCGGGTAGCACTGCATCGGCTATGGGCTGGCGTTACTCTTACCATCAGGAGTGCGTAAAGCTCGTCTCCTCTCTTCATATTATTAAAAAAAAAAAAAAATTATCCTATCCTACTTTCAACAATATGGTTGTACTAATATTGTAAGTGTGAAACTTTGTGAGAATATATGTATGGATGTATGTTTGTTATTCTTTCACACAAAATGGACCTTTAGGAAATTTAGTATGTATAAAGGTGATATTCTGGTTTAACTTATAGGATACTTTTTATCACAGTATTGCCCCGGGAATGGAAAATACACTGGGCACAGCTAGTTTAACAATATACTAAATAGGTCCACAAAGTGACAATCACTCAGTTACAGTACTGTGTTACCAACTTAGATGGTAATTAGAAAGAAGGTGTTTCGCTTGATTGCAAACAGTTAGATAATTATGTGCGTGTACTATGTATGACCCCTATCATGTGTTCATCCCCTAAGGTTATGTCAGGTCATAGAGAATAAGAGGTACTATGAGTAAAAATATATTGTCTATTAGAATAAGTTGTATTTTGTTATTTTTTTATAGTTTTCTTAAGTAAATGTATTTTCTTGTTGAAAAGTGCTTGTCTATGGATTTTTTTTATAATTTAGTCCAAGAGTCTTCGAAAAAAATTTAACCGTTTTTTAATATGAATTTCGACGAGCAATACTAGTAGCTAGTATTATTAGTAATCTGATTTAATAGACAGATGTTTTCCAATTTAATGTCTGAGATGAAACCAGAGAACTTAATTTCAAACAGATACAATAGAAATAAAAAGGTTGAACTTGAATGAATTCTCAATATAATTTGCATATCGCGGTGGGTCGTGACCCGTTGGGACCTTGCAACATGTAATGCTACTACAGTTATACATTCATTAACTGTCATTAGATGCATCTTTTTGTTTATTGCTATTTGTCTATGGTCTTTACTCTATAGACTACCTATAAATACTACAATAATTGCTCATCGAAGTCATTCGTTCTTCTGCTACTGTGAT
The DNA here is from genome assembly GCA_018238005.1 of Eurema mandarina. Taxonomy (NCBI): domain Eukaryota; kingdom Metazoa; phylum Arthropoda; class Insecta; order Lepidoptera; family Pieridae; genus Eurema; species Eurema mandarina. The sequence continues at coordinate 18,141 of DWAJ01002039.1, read as the reverse complement.
GCTGCGTAATAATATATTTTTTGACAGTAAAGAACCAATTTCAAACAACGAAAACGCAAAAAATAAATTTGTAATGCACAAAGTAATACGTATTTGAAAAATAAAATATATAGAAATGATTAAATAATAACTTAAAGTTTTTGCCAAGTTAAAAAAAAAACCCTTTAATTATTTACGTTACGTTAGAGTAATTTGCTTACGGAAATGCGGGTAACACCGTGGAAGCGTACTAGTATTACTATAGTTACATATAACATGGATATTGAACTATTTTTTTTAACGTTAATATCATTTTATCTGTGAATGGGAATAAATCGAAGTACAGAATAAAATAGACATTTTTACGTCAATTAAGACGAATTCTAATATCGTGTGATTTACACTAACTAGTATTAGAAATAAACATTTCATTGATATCATCTGGTTTTCACGTCGCGAACAATAGAACAACTTTCACTTTTATATCAAACTATTACATTTGACGTAAAATATTTTAATCATCGATTTCTGTATAGGGCAACATGCGATCGCGTGTCAATTCGTTGTTTTCCCGCCGATTTGACAAAAATGGCGCGGGAAAGTGACTGGCCGCAGCTGGCCAGCTGTAAAGGAATATTTGTGCAATACAGACCTAATTTAAACTAGTTTGGACACAGATAAGATCATTGTTTAATTAGTGACGTGATACCGATTGTAAGAGTAACTTGCGTTCATTAGATAATGCGTATCTGATCGTGCTTTTCGAACTGGCCGTTTTATATTTGACAAATTACTGAAAGTTAATTACTTGAGAAAGTTTATTTTACAATTGTATTATTCAAATACTTTCTGCGTTTAATAAGATTTAAAAACATAGGCTTTATTGTTTAAAGAGACCGTTTTCTACTGTTTTGAAGTACGTCTTATCTTTTTAAATTATTTTATATAAATTATTGTAAGAAAGAATACTTCATATTTCGAATTCTATCAAAGAACCGTAAAGAAAATACAGATGATGATGAGAAAAAAAACAGTTATTAATTTAAATAATTCTATTATAGAATCCATAGACAATAAAAAGATTATTGGATGCAACAACCAATGAGTCCATTACGGAATCATAGACAAAATAGAGATTGTTATGCACTGCACTTACATCGAGGCAGTGAAACAAAAATTTCCCAGTCATCAATCTAACTTTCATTACTTCGCGTCTAACGCGGCCACATAAATTGCATCGGAGATTGGCTCGCTAGACTTTCGCGATGTTGCATAACCGCTTTTCATTGGACTGGGACGAGCCTGGAGCATCGGTCGTTGACACCTATGTGGTCTACATAGAAAATGCCTGCGAAATTGCTGAGGAAAACTCCGTGCGTATCGTTATATTATATAGGTATACGTAATTTGTTTGGAAGAATTTTGTTCAGCAATTTGGTGGAAATTATTTATGAAAATTTTTTAACAGCCAATCTTACTTATCTATATGACGAAAATTTAAAAAAAAAATTGTTAATTTATTACGAAATGTGTCAAATGAAAATAATAATAATAGTTAGTGTATACATCTATCAGTAACAAGCGTACGTTAATTAGGATAGCAATCAGTTCTCGTATCCACGGCCGGCCGTGTCATCAAAAATCAAAAATGGTATCGGCACGTGTTACGCCGGCGTAACAACATAAAACGGAACGCAAGCGGAAGTGATGCAACGAACGCGTTTCGGCGCGCATCTGTGTAAACATGGCGCTTTTCTGAATGGCATCATGGCGTTTCCCGCGCGCCGGCCGACGACCCCGCGCGCGGTCACCGCCCGGGGATAGTCGAGTGAAAGTAATTCGCGAACCGCATGCGACTCATGCGAGCCTGGTACAACGCGGCGACGCGATACGCTTATCGTTACGTTTCAATGCGACAATTAGCCGTGATTATTTATTTATTTACTTACTTACTTAAGTGCTCGATATTTAAATGTGTTCCAAACTTTTCCGTTATAAAAAAAAATCTTTTGCTTTTGACGTAAAACGTCTTTAAAATCGCGCCGAAACATTCGGTTGCCAGGTTTAAATAGTGGACCGTAAAAAAGGTCTATATCATCGTACCTTAATAATTAAAAAACTATTAGTCGTAGAAACAAAAATGCGGTGTAAATATTTAACTCATATAGTCAGCTCAATCTTGTTTTCATTTCAATCTTTTCCTTTAAAAGCGATTCGCTAACATAGACGTTTCACGTTAAAATCAACGGCCGTGTGCCCCGGCACAGCCCCACCCGATTTTTTTTTAAATTTATTATATTAAATAGAATGGAAGTGTATTGGTAGTGATATTATACAGAGTACACATAGCGGGGTCATGCGGAGGTCTTTGACTGTTCAAGCGCGAATTTGGCAGCGACTTGTGCATAAACCGACAAAAATAATAAACACAGCTTTAATTACACGACGTTTAACGATGCAGTAACATAGTGTTAATTTTAATAGTTTAATAAACTATTTTTACGCTTTCCTACACGGCATGTGTAATTACTAATTATATTGTAAAACATTTTTTTTAATAACCCTTTAAAATAATAAAGTTGGGTAACTCTATGTATAATAGATATTGAAGGCGAGGCCTTTGGAACAAAACACGTTTTTAATAACAATATTGCCATATTTAAAAATTACGTGTAACTTTTTACTACTCTGTCGCTATTTTTCATCTCTCATAGTATTACTATTGTAAAAAACAATAAAACGCATCTTAATACACGAACGTCATTTCTATAAAGAATTACAGCAAAAACAATACGAGTTACCGAGGTAAAATCTATTATCTAAAGTTATAAAAACATTAACGTATAAATTGTAGCAGCGAGCGTGTTTAATTCCACTGTACAGTGCATAGCTGGCTATGTTTGTATGAAAAAAGATAAGTTGGAACAGAGCAAGCAGTGTACAGCAAATTCGAACTAGTATTTGGTATCGTATTTTACTACGCGTTGTACATTGCGCATTATGTTTGTAAGTGTTTACGAGAATTGTGGAAAAGAGTAATGTACGTGGCTCAATGTTTTTCGTACGTGGTTCAATGGAGGAGAGGCGTTGAATTCAGTCATTGCTCCCGAGAACTATAAAGTGCACCTGTGAAAATAATTAACTGTGGAAAGTTATTTGCGATATCGTAAAAATGATGTATCGCTTTAAGTTTTTCTATTCGTTGAGGCGATTGTATTAATAGGTATGAAGATATGTTAGGGAATCGATTTACAATTTTTTTTACACGTAATTGTATTAATAAATAAGCCTTTATTCAATCGATAACATATCAAGCTTAATAATAATTAAAAATGGAAACTAAATCCTCCTAATATTATGAATGTGTATTATTATAGGTAAAGTTTGTGAGAATGGTTTTATGGATGTATGTTTGTTACTCTTTCACGCAAAAATGGCTGGACCGATTTAGTTGAAATTTGGTATGTGGAAAGGTGGTACCCTGGATTAGCACATAGGATACTTTATAAGATCCCAGTATTACCCCGGGAATGGGAACTACGCGGTTTTACCATTTTATTTTTTGTCTATAATACTTTAAATGTTATTTAAGTGCGTTAAATTGCGGTGAGACAGATAATGTATAGTTTATTATTAGCTTTAGGATTGAAAATGTTTTAAAAAGTTTCAAGTATTTAAAAAATTTAAAAGATAATATTAAAAGCATATCCATATGAAGATTTCCTACAAAAAAGGGCTATAGAAATTTTAGTTACAGTTTTTTGAGTAGTTTTTAAACTAATGTTGGTTTCACATTTTATTCATTGCAAGTTAGTAAATTATTTATTCATCATGGATGATCACATAGGTAACTGAAATCACTTTCATCAATAATTTTCTAAGGCCACCAGAGGTCGTGTTCTGACATTTGTTCTTTGCCGAGACTCTTGCATAACTGTTTAGAAAATTAATTTAAAATCATTCTTTATTAATAAAAGCTATTTTAAGAGCTATTTCTAACTACTATTTGCGAGGTCTTGGTTATAAGTAATGAATTTTTTTTATTAAGTTTTTAAGATTACATTTTGTTTTTCGTTAACGTTAAATAAAATTAAGGTTTATTTAAATGCGATAAAAAGAAAAAATAAACTCTTACACTAAAACTTTTACTGCTAACTAATAACGTAATTTTAAATTTATTATTTTATAAATATATTAAGCTTGTCGCTAGATATAAATTAACGAATTTACTCGCTGTCTGTTAGAATTTTAAAACAAAAATTATTAAAAAATTAACGAATCAAAACTAAATTATTAATTAAGTCTCTTTTACTGTTAATTCGGTGGCTATAACTAACTATTTGTATACAGATCTCCTACCAGAGAAACGCGAGAGAAGGATCGTCAATGTCCTGACACGTATAGCAACTGCGTCCGGGCCACTTCAAGCTCTCAGGGATTGCGTGGATCAAAGGCTCAGAATTAAGGTGAGTGGGGGTATGTGGGAGGAGTTCCTCTAAAGGAAGAGGAGTTACCCAAAGGGAGTCATTACATTAAATGAATATATTGAAGACTAGCTGTGCCCGCGACTTCGCCCGCATAGAAAAGCGACTTTGGGCAGCATTTTTGAAAATGCCTGCACCCGCACCAACAGTTCAGCAAGTTCAACGTGATTCTTTAAATTGCCATAACTTTTTTATTTATCAACCGATTGACATGAACACTAAATGTTAAGTGAAGCTTACCACAATATATCACTGAAAACCTCATCTAGATAAGATAAGCCGTTTCTGAGATTAGCGTGCACAAACAAACAGACAAACAGAAAAAAATTCCAAAAATCATTGTTCTCTCTTTATGCATGCGTTGGGCGTTGGCATTCTAACAATTACTCTAATTGTGAGTTAGTTGCATAAAAGAATCTTTGTGAAGTTAAATGCAATAGTTTTGCCGTAAATGCTGAACATCGTAATTTCGTTTATGCATCCTTTGTCTTTGTAAATATCTGGCGAGCTTCCAACGCGGAAGACGGTGCCAGAAATAGTACCAGGACCTCATGGGATCAGTGGAAGTCATTAAATCTAACCCACATTCCGTTTCCTAGAGACAATGATTTTGTCTAGAAAATTCTTGACTGTTCTGGCTTGTAAGATTGTGACTAAACTAAGTGATGTTACCCCTACTGTACACAGTGGGAACTGGTAATTTTTCTGCCATAAAAATACGTCTTATTAAATGGTGTATTAGGGATAAATTTGTGTAAGAAAGGGGATGTAATGTTTCTCTAAACCAGAAGAGGAAAATTGGTTCGATGTTGAGAAGTTGCTATGTCTCTAATAAATACCATTAGCGCGATTTAGAATACATTTCGCTTTACATACACAGGAAACATTTATAAGGTGATTGGGTGGATATTAGGATCTACTGAAACAATCTTGAATATTTTTTTACCTATAAAAATACGCTATACGCTACTACGAACTTATACTTAGTACGAAGTCAGGGTAGCTAAGCCTTTTATTCCACTTCCAATGGACTTGATCCATGTACTTCAAGATACGTATTTTAATCCTAACTGTATGTACAAACTTCTTGCCACGAAAAACCACCTCGTGGTTTCAACTAGCTTTTCAAATGGCTTTCCCAGATGCAGAATGCAAGTCCTTCAAGCTTATAGGCAGGCCTTTGACGCGATCTCACTTGAACAAAACATGGCTTAAGCATCTTTTCCCCTAAACTTTCCCAAACAAAGGAATTAAAATTTGCCTATAAACGGTGAACAATATCGAATCGTATTACGGTACCGCACTCAGTTGACTCATGGAAAGTCGTCTAGGAAGAGCCTTGTCGCGTCAGCTGCGAGCTATTAAAGGAATCTTGCTCGCTTGCAATAAAAATGCCGGTTCTCCTTCGGACTGCACGCGAGAATGTTTCACGGTGTTAATCCTTGCTTTATACACATAGTAGACTTGTTACAATGCTCGTTAATATTGAAATCCTCTCTAAATATTATGATAATGTACTAAATCGTTTGATGACGTCTTTTTGTTAATCATTATTACATTTATTGTGAAACAAAAGTCGCTTTCTATCTTGGACGAGCGCTTGGCGCAGTGGTAGCACAACTGCTTTCTGCGCGAAGGGTTGTGGGTTCGATCGCCACACCGGAAAAATATATTTGTAATATACATTTGTGTTATTCTGGGGTCTGGGTGTTGCTATGCATTACATGTATGTATTTACAAAAGGAAAGTATGTATATGTAATTTATTCCGTTATCTAGTTGCCATAACAATTTGTTTTGTAATACCATGACAATTCAAAAGTGTTACTTTATGTAGCCTAATTGAATAAAGATACTTTTGACTTTGACTTTGACTTTAACACAAACTTTGGCTTAGCTTGGAACTAGATGACGCTGTGTATAAATGTCCTGAAAATATTTATTTATTTATTTCATTTCACAACTTCGCCCGTCCACCTCGCCTGATATCGCTCAGATAAATCAGCTTTCAGCCCAACGTAAGGGATATGGCCTAATGGAATAGGATTTACGACCGCTGAGAACACGCCGGCTCCGAACTATTGTCCCTTTCTCTTTGTATCGAACGTTCTAGAATCTAGACTTTCATCTGCATACTCTATAGTGTATAGGGTGGTTGGGACATTCGTTCGAGTCTGTAATTTTTGAGAAATTTTCGGGAGTATATGCATTCGAACCTATTAAAAAAACCGGCAAAGTTCGTGTCGGACTCACGCACAAAGGGCTCCGTACCATTGATGTATGTTTTTTTTTAATTTAAGTTATTTGTATGAAAGATAACGCGGTAATAAGCGGTTTACGATTTACGAGGTATTAAAAAAAACTACTTACTAGATCTCGTTCAAATTTTATAGTCCTAATGTATCACATATATAAGTAAAACATAGTGTAAAGGACAAGTTAAATATATTCCGTGTATCGGCGCCCAGACGCCCTACGCCCGCGACAGTCGCGGTATTACGCAGCATGCGTGATGCGCGTGCGCAGATAAATGTTCAAAAAAATTTTTTGTTTTTAATTTTGTTTTCGGCTTTGACTTTAATTGGCTTTGACTTGTAGTTGGTAAGGTGTTTAAAACAAAAGGTTATTGCTTTTTTAAACGTCTCAAACAAACAGACTATGAATGAATGAATGAAATGAATATAATTGCTTGGTAAAATTATTATGATCTGATATTTTTGGTTCTTTGTTAATAAGAGATTTGATTTGGATATTTCTGCACGTGTTTTATCTAGTTCAAACTAACCTGAACTTGATCGAGGCGAGGTCAAGACCATTGCACTACGAAGGTAACAAATATAATGCAATATCAACTATAATTAAATACAAGTCGTAGTTAAACTTAATCCAATTACAATAAGTACTTAAATATTATATTACAAATAAAACATTAAAATTTAGTGTAAAAAAATATTGTAATGATTCTGCTGTCGGTACCGTTGGACCTTGCTGTGATGTCAGTTATCTCACGGCCGCTCGTGCATGTGTGCGTGCGTGTGTGTGTGTGTGTGTGTGTGTGTGTGTGTGTAGGGCCGACGGTAGGGCGGAGTGAGTACTTCCTTGTCACTCGTTAGTTTCGGCCGGATCGCCTTGGAGCTAAATATTCTATACTCGATCAAACCTATTCTCTTTCGACTGTAACCCTGAAATCGTATTTAGTTTACGCCGCGTCACGTATCGTTCATCTAGCATTGAAACGAGGATGTATTAAGTTGGGAGGCGCTCGATTGTTTTTGTTTAAAATATTTTAGGTCAAGTAGAAATTCGAATGAAGCTGGTATATGAATCACACATAAAGCTCTTCGTGTTGTCTGAAGATTTTCAGGGATTTTCCACTTTCAACAATACTTTATTTAACTGACCTACGAGTATACGTTCATACCTTTGTTTATTAAATAGTCATTACGCATATCATTAAGGTTCTTAAACAAACTGCTACAAGCTTATTAAAGCGTTAAAATGAAGAATAGTGGCTACAAAAATGTAAACTTCACAAAATAAAATTCCAGCGGCCTTGGCCAATATTCAATTATTTTTATGCCTATTTCTCATTGCCTATGTATTTATTCAGAGGTTCTCGTAATGGTCGTTTTTTCTCCTGAGTTTTTGCAGCTGTTTAAAGGCGGCTTACCCCGATTTACGAAAACAAGGTCGTCTACATTCGAAATGTACTAAAAAACGTCAGGACTTGTCTACAAGCCTTCGTACGGAGAAATAACTAGTGTATTGTTTGTCGAACGAGCTATATACTAGATTATACCGGTTCTAATTTAAATTTGGAATCGTGTTGTGTTGTTATGTTATGTTATATAATTTTAAATCGAAACTTACAGCTCAATAAAAGCTCTCGATGTTGCATGCAGGCAGGATCAACTGTTCCCAACCAGCACCTGGAATAACAATTAAATATTAGAACTGTTCTCAAAATCTAAAAGTCATACCGAATGTGTAGCGTATTCACCTAAAGCGGACAGTGTTACCCCTGGCGCGTCGGAATAAAAAATAAATTCCGGTATGTTTTCTATTAAATTATCTACAAGGTTTCAAAACGATAAATAGTAACAATCGTTTAGCAGTGGTACTTGGATAGTATGATGCATTCGGCCTCGCGGGTAAACAAACGCTAGATAGCTAGACAAAGACGCGGCGAGGTCATGAGCGTAGCCTTGTGCGGGTGCGCGCGCGCACGCTTCCGCCTCTCGACGCACGCGAGCGGCGAGCGGCGGGCCACTCGCGCGCCAACTGTTGACAGGAGCGGACGTGCCGTAATTTGGAGCAATCTCATTATGTCGACTTGATTGATCACTTTATTATTCAATAACACCATGTTATACATTACATTAGACTCTGTTATAAACGGACAGTTAAAATTACATGTATTGAACTGTAATAATATCTATTTAAATGCTAATTAAATAAAATATATTAAAGTATTCCTTAGGTGTTGATAAAGCAATAATTTCAAAATAGGAAAACCTTGAAGAATATTCTAGTAAACATAGCAGGTAGATAACAATTATGAACTGTTAACGCGTTAACACTACAGCGATGCGGGTACTTAATATTAAATGAATTTGTTGACTGTTCATTGTTCATAACTTTTGTAGTCTAGCTTTTGTTAGATGATACCATTAAGTAAATGGTTCTTTATTATAACTCTATATCCAACACCATGTAGGTTATACTAAGCATATTTAATAAGGCTTTAACATATTTTAAATCTCTATTGGAGTACCTTGTTAATGTTTCTTATAAAGAAGCAACAATAAGGTCAAGCTGCTTAACAGAAGCCTCAATTTCTGATCTTGTTTTTAATACATGCTTTTAAACACGACCTTTGTGCCTCGATTTTTATAGACCCTTTCAATAATTGGACATGAGATCACGCGGAAATGTTTACAGGCCGTAGATGGTCAGTGTTACAGTGTTCAATGTAAATGTCAGGAGGTCCAAGTGTGGCTGACCTCGTCGACGTGCGTGAAGTGTGGAGTGGATTATGCAACGATTAATTGCTGTATCTATGCGAGGTTTCGCATATTTGTACTAATGGCATCCAAGGTATTTGGCCAATGTCAAGTGAAATGGGAGGGTGTTGGGAAAGAGGTTACGGGCGTGTTAGTCTTATTGCGTCAATTAGCAAGGCCTAGGAGGTTGTTGGATACAGGCTATGTATGTATGGATAGAATAGTTTTGGTGATCTTTACACTGGAATATAGCTGGTTAAACTTATCAGCAAGAGAGCAAGGAGACATGAAGTTCGACTCCAGGTTTCGAGAAATAAGCTCCAAATTCAAAACAACCGATTCCATTTTCCATATCCATATTCTCCTCAAAACTAAACGTCGGACGGTTATTATCATTAATTCTCATATAGGCACAATTAATTTCTCAAGTTTTATTGAGCAGATCTCAAGCGAGGCTGCGTTGCATGCCGCTCCGACCTCGCCGCCACGGTCGCTTCCTGTTGCCTTTTCGTAAACACCTTAATTGATTCACGTTTAATATTGTTTGTTTTCATTTTCACTGTTTATTAAATTGTGCGTAATCAAATTGTAGAAGTGTGTGGGTTTTTATAGTAGTTTAGTACCACATGTTTTCAAAGGTGGCCTTAGTGTTTGTATACGCTTTTACGTTTTTCTCTATGTTGTAGACTGATTACCAATTGTCTACTGACTGATACACTAAAATCCCTTGTTTAACACACTTAAATAGGTCAGTAAGCAAAGAGGTCTCATATAATGATTTTTTCCGTTAGTTTAGAACGTATCAAGACCAATTGGTATTAGCATGATAATTACTTTGTTTTTTTTCAATTTTCAAATTAGGTATAATCGTGCATTGAACAAGGACACGAGGAAGCAGTTTACTGGATATTAATATTTTTCTAACGTTTATTGATTAATAGCTGCAACTGATGTAATTATTTCAGCGTCACGATTTTATTTGTAGAGGTCTTTATTGTGTTTCTGACACTTCTGTCATAGTAAGAAATTAATTTATATAATGACATGGCTAATTAGTATATTTAATTTTAGACTTCGATCCATTTTTGTTTTCCTAAAGGTCCAAATTCTGAATTAATAATAATCCACTTCAATTTCTTGAAGGAGATCTGAACCAAATTTCTGTAAATAGGCTATTCTATTTCAGGTATCAACTAGTTTCTAGAGAGTACGATAAGAATTAAATTTCAACAGTCCTAGGGCAATCTATTTATCATGAAGCCCGACCCCGGACAACATGATAATTTGTAAATCTCACTGTCAACAGTAGGCGACCATCAAATTGTTCAATGTCAGATAAGATCAGTAAAAATTCCAGTTGCCGGCCTCTATGATACAAACTAGCATTGACCTTTAGACTGAAGTCCAAGACCTTGCGCCTAGATTCGGTTATGGCTTATCTATTGATAAAGGGCCTGCCCTTGCGACCATTCAAGGTCCACACGATTCCGGATTCAGGTGTTATCTTACTAATTAGGATGGTATTAAAGCAAATAGCTTTTACAGTTAACACAATATCCCATTGTCAAGGATGATTTTCTTTGGGAAGTTTCTTGGCATCTAATATGAAAAGATATCAGAAACAGGTGTCTTTTTAGTCCTATGAAGTCAATGTAATAATCTCTTTAATCTTATTTTTCGGTAGATTAGGCTTAATTAATTGTATAAATGGTCTCTATTGATAAGGGCCCGCCCTTGACGACAGTAAGGTCACGGCTCCATTCCGGCTGGTTTTTTGGTGCTTTATGCACGGCTGCAGCTTCCGCGTCGTTTCCTTCCTTATTCGTTGCACAATACGAAACAATTAAATTTGAAGGTTTTCGTGAATCTGCATTAAATTGCGCTGCATTCTGCATCTAGGTTCTAGAATGTTCCTTTCCTTTGTGTTTAATTCATAGTGCAAATAGAATGAACGTTGTTTTCCTTGTTCATAAAGTGGAGAAGAACAAAGAAAATGATTTGGAGTTTAAAACAGTTGACGACTTATTTTTGGTATAATCATTTTAAATTGCCTCGTAAGACAAAGTTTTTTCTTCCCTACTGGGAGTTGCAGAAGGTTTTCCAAATCTCAATTAAGTCCAATTTCACTTGAAATTGATCACGGATTTATAGTATGTGGTAAATTTTACAAAATCACGGAAACATTCAGGAAACAATTAAAAATGGCGCCAACAAGACCCTCATGACGTCGCGTAACCAGTGAATCATAAGGCCTTACATCTTTTTTAATATGTGGAATTATCCATGAGTGTATCTTGTTATTTAAGGAGAAGCTGTTTATGGAATTTCTATAGGATATATACCAGACTTTTCAACTAAGATATTCTAATTATTTCCTTTACTTTTTGATTAACAGGCATCCTATGTTCATCCCAAGATCAAACTACCAAAAATACTACTACTAACTACTTACTAAATTGTTGATGTTTAAATTTGGCATCTACGCATATATCACATGTATTAGTCACAAAAATAGCGACAAGTAAACGCCCAAGAATGTACGAGGATACAAAACAATAATAAGTAAGGAAGGTCCATCAAAAATAACCACCGGGTTATTCTCGTGCTAATTACAATGCCACGTATTTCGGTATTCATCGCATTCATTAATTAATCATAGTATGTTAACCTTCAGTACCTTTCGTTATTAATGGTATTCATAATTGTACTGTCGATTGACTTGGAATGTTTAATGAATTTATAATTTATAAGAAATTACATTAAAAAATGTGTATGGCTTTTGATGAGGCGTAAATTGTCTCCGATGTTTTTAAAATAAGATAGCGAAAAAAACGTTAAAATAAAGATGAAAAGCATTGATAATCACCTCTTTCAACAAGAAGGTGCTAGTGAAAAAAAATCGTTTCCGACAAGAACTAATCAAAAACTGCTTACTCATCCTAAACGTCGAAAGTAAGCTCTTGCATGTGAAAGTGAAACTACAGCGGGACCTGCGCTTGCGCAAGCCGATTCAGAAACCACGGTCACGGTCGAGTTTTTGTTATTTCGCTTTTGTTTCAAATTCACGGTCATTTCATCTGACTTATCTTGTAGGTCGGCAGTCCGATGGGCAAAAATTTATCGCGCTGATAACGTATCGTAGTGTAGTCAAAACATTCGCGATTTTTAGATGGTCCCACAATGAATTTAGTACGTTCAGAGATTGTATAAATATATCTAATCATACGTTTGATAGTTTTAATAAGATTGTAGTCATAACAAATTTACGATGACGTTGCAATTATTTTCCAAACAGACTGTGTCTAAAATGCTTTAAAACAGATATATGTCATTCAGACAGACGGTTCTTTTAGTGGAGATAAAAACACCAAAGTAACCGAAAGTCTAATTTTTACATGTTTATTAGTTTACTTTAACTGGCACTTCATTACTGGAGGTTTGGACACATGTCATACAATTTACGTTACAACGTCTTTGTTATTCGTAAAGCCTCCTACGTCCATTGTTAATCAGAGCTTACAATCTGATAATATGAAATAGTTAACTATTCAAACCTTACGCTATCCGCAGAACATACCCACTCGACTAAAGAAATGAAAAGTGGTATTACAACATTAAACAATGAATTTGCGTAAGATCATATCTAGAATCTAGACTCTGCAATGGCGTACGTATGGATATTAAGTGAAATGTCTTTTATTATTCACTTTATTCACGACTTGAAAAGTAAAATTGCAACGAATAAAGTAGTTCTTAAGCTTATAATTAGACATTAATTCATCCATAGTCGTGTAATTAAATAGTAAATAATCTAAACGTTTCCGCGTACACATTTACTTTCACTGAGCAAGATCTGACAAGGCAAAGACAATCTTCAAGTTACGACATATGGCACAAATTGCAATGAGCCTAATGATTTTGACGTCACCTGCTAGCATTGACATCAGACTTTCATCTTTATGTTTATGTATTACGATACATATTTGAATATCCCAAATTGTTACAGTCAAAACTGTAGGTCTGTCAAGCTGAAATGTTTTCTATGCAGTTTAGTTAAGTTGCACTTTGAGTTATAGAATTTTTATATCCAATTGGTGATCACGTATCTATAGTATCAGAATATCATCTTTATTATTACGTGTCATACGGTATATAATGAAGTAGCTCAATTTTAACGAAATGACTAAAACTGTCTCTACTCGTGTGGAAAGAGTAACCAATAAGGTTCTTTATGTTGTTAGTAATAAGGTTTATATTTGGAAGTGAGGATTGTCCTGAATTCCCATCAGGTGTATATGATTACGTGACATCAAGGTTTGGACTGTGGCCTTGAGGTTCACTTTCCATGGCGGTCATTTTTCACTTTCAATTTTATGGCTATATTTGGATGCCTCAAGGTTACGCTATTGGACTTTCTACTCGTACGAACATTGGATCTAGCATTCCAAGATTTAGCGTATGGCAGTTTTGGAAGATGTTTTCTCATAAATAGATACTCCCTTACTTAAAGTTTTGTAAAAACTGTTACGAAAATTTAGATTAAGTTTATGCTTTTGCTTATAGCGTGTTTTATTTAAACTTTTTCGTTGTTCAAAGTTTTGTGAGGAAATTTAAAGTAATAATATTCTCAAAACGATTCTACATTTTTGATATGTGTAGGATATTGGATTTATTTAATGTATGGTCGTTGTAAAAATTGAAAATTTCTAGGTCATATATATTAAGACGTGCGGTAGTTGTATTAGTAGTTCACAGATATCTTAAAAGCAACAATATACATAGTTTCGATGGAACTGGTCGCATTCGTGGCTGGTTCGCGCTTTGCATAAATTTCGCTCACTTTCCCTTGGCGCAGCACGACGGTCCGATCACCTGATAAACTCAACTACGCAATAAAACCTTTCAATGAACAATGAATATTATTTCACACAATTTAAGAAACTAACTATACTCATGTTTACTTGAATTATATTAATATTTTATTGCATGCAGCATTGTCCTGTTATCTGTGTCGTGTTTGTGAAACTGATGTTTTCTTCTTTGGTGAATTACTTATTTTATTAAACATATAATGTATAGAGTTATGTGCTATTCTATTGTGGCTACTTATCCATTCTGTGCAGTAGTTTTGGATATTGTTTTCCTTTAATTTTGTATTCCGAGAAGTATTCAACGTCCTTTTGCTATCGCGTCTCCTTGAAGCTAATTACTTAATATTTGTGACTCAAATTATAAATATAGAAATGAATGAATATGTCCTCAGATTGGACCTTAACCCCGCGAAGTTCGCGCATGTGACCTTTACAGTGAACGGACCTTGTAATTTAATGCAAACTAAGTTATTATTCGTTTTATCTCTTTTATATTACTTTATAGTAGTTTATGAAAAGCTATTTCATTTCTTTATCTTTCCATTTTGTTTGTTATTAGGAGATTAAGTGGCTTTATTTTTTAATTGAAGAACAAGCTGTCCAATAATTATAATGATTTATTTATTTTAAGAACACTTAGCTGTTGATACATCAAAATTAAAGTATTTACATCTATCAGTTTTACCTGTATTTATATGTATGAAAATGATTACCAGATAATCCATAAACTCAACAAGAAATACCGGTAGCAGATATCCAGCATTGAGTATAATGTTCACTTTGAACTTGCCTGTCTTCAAGAAGGTCCCAGCCTCGGGCAATGGTCTAACCGACTCTTAGCGAAAATAGATTTAATTGAAACATGGGCGGAGAGATTTGGCTCGACTCACCAAGGCGAAGGGTGAATTACGTAGATTTTATTGTGATGTAACGTTCTAGAGTATTAGGTACTTCTATTTGAAGAATTACGTGTTTTTGTTTGGAAGAAAACATCCCAGGTTGATCTATATTTTTAACCCCCAGACGCGAAAAAGATAAGGTGTTATAAGTTTGAGGTGTCTGCGTCTGTTTTTCTACTGGTTAGTGACGTCCGAACTGGCGAACCGATTTTGATTATGTTGTTTAAAAGGTAGGTATTTTTAGCTATATTTTATGAAAATCTATCAAGAAAGCCACCTCTACAAAATGATGAATCACATTTTTTTGTCAACTTAATAATATTGATACTAATAGACTACTACATCTATACAATGACTTAAGTTCATTCTATTTTGGCACGTGACGGGGGACTTTTTTAATTTCAATACAATTTTACTTGTGTCTGCTTTAATAGTTGTTACTTATCAGTCTTGTTGATACCAAAGATATATTAGGTGCACAAAATGCAGTCGTCATGAGGAAACGAATGCAAGTTTTATCGCAGTTTAGTGGAGGACGCCGACAAGTTATCGGAAAGGTCAGCTACGATTGATTTGATTGATTCCGATACTCGATTGTCAATGTTGATTATACGTGCTATTCAATGCTAGCATTAGTTACGTGAAATTAATACTATAGAATTTGTCTTCAGAGTTTGACGCACGTGGCACGACGATTAAAGCGATTCTGGTACTAGTTGTCGTTGCATTAGGAGTTACGCAATTCCTATGATACTAGGAATACAGAAGCGGGAAGTGTATGCAATTTTACAATCACCCGAGGTCGAGATCATCTCAATTGTGATGGTGAAGGGACGTCGCCCACGGCCCAAGGTCGATCCTATAAACTGGATCGCGTTAAATTGTTGGCACGTTAAGAAAATTCCGTCGTTGACATGTTTGTTCGCTTGCGTGCGTGTTATTTTAATTTTCTAGTTATCCTGTGGAGTTTTTTTTATTGAGACGTTTATTTAAGTGGCTACGTATTTTTTTTTTTAATTTATTTTGCAAGAAATGTTTAACATAGTTTTCACATTTAACTAAACTCGCCAAACTTTTACGTTTGATGGCGAGAGGCGCTCTTTTTACATAACCAATACACTTTATATCTATTATTTTGAGTCACAAAATACGAAACAATAGTTTTTAATACCTATTATTATTATCATTAACTTATCTATGCAGCTTATATAAGATAATTTCTTATTCTTTGTATTTACTTATTTTATTACACTTAGCGTAAGTGTAATAAAATAAGTAAATACATTTTAATAATTTAATAATTTTCCAATATATACCTTTTTAATTTAGCTTTTAGAGATCCTTTACTAATTTTAGAATTACAATGGCATTTAAATGTTAAATGTCATTTAATGTAAAAATCACAGCTGTTATCAAAGAAATATAAAATGGAGCTAAACGTAAGATTGTTTATTATAAATAGCTGTAAGTTAAAACAGTTTATTTTGCAAAACAATAGCTTGTCTTATAAATAAAGCAAGAGGCTTGCTCAAGTCCTTTTGACGCGAAACTTTTGCAAAAGGAAACTAGATATTACGTCACTTGCTTTTGAAAACATGGCGGACTAGGTCTTTAGAATTGAATTTTGCAGCTACACTCGTTAACGTTTATTTCTTATTTATATTAATCTAGCTATGCCCCGCGGCATTACCCGCGTTGTTCCCGGGGCAATAACGGGATGCCAAGTATTCTAAATGAGAATTCAGAATGTAGCCTACCTATATAACAAATTTCAACTAAATCGGTCTAGCTGTTTTTGCGTGAAAGAATAACAAATATACTCATTGACACATTCTCACAAACTTTTACATTTGTAATATTATATTATTATTTTAAATATAATTGTCAATGATTTCGATTTAAAATCTGAAAAAGGGTCATAATATTATAAATAATATCTATTCGTTCATATGTAATTTTCTTTATATATACATAAAAGGAAGTCGTGTTAGTTACACCATTTATAACTCGATAACGGCTCAACTAATTTGGCTGAAAATTTGTGGGGATGTAGTTTAGAACCAGGAGAAGGTCATAGGATACTTTTTATCCAGTTTCCAGGGGAATTATTTTTTTATGAAAATAAACGCGGACGGAGTCGCGGGCAACAACTAGTTTTAAATATAATTGTTAATGATTTTGATATAAAATCTAAAAAAGGGTCATAATATTATCAATATTTATCTATTCGTTCATATGTATTTTTTTATACACATAAGAACAGTTAGCAGAAAGCATTGAGTACCCGGAATTTTAATAAGAAAGATATTTATAATAAGGCTCAGGCTAGATATAAAATTGGGGATAAAAGATTGGTCACGAGTCCTTTTTTCTCCTTATTAATTAAAAAAAAAGAAATATTTAATACTAGCAACCCGCCCCTTCTTCGCACGGGTGCAACTGACGGTCAACCTGACCGCAGCTCGGTATAGCAACCGTCAATTACCTTTAGCGCTGAACGAAACCTGCGCAGAAGTCAAAAATAAGGTATCGATGTAGCGGTGCGGCGCGCGTGATCGTCGGGTGCGCGACCGTTGATTGGTTGTCCCAGTCGTGTTGTCTTTCTCGCACTAATACGTCAATTATGAGCGCGATTTTACCGATGCGCAGCTATTTTCGTTAATCGCTAAACATTCGTGACGATTATTATACCGCCGCGGCTTCACAACATCTACGTCCCTGCATTTTAAATCACTTCGTAATTAAGTTAATAATAATAATTTATTTGTAAATGATTAAAAATGGTTATGGTGGGTTATCCCTAAGAGATAGACATATGCCATCGCGGACTTTTTTGTAGAATTTTTTAAGGTGGACAATACTGTAGTACAATATTTTGGTCTACCTCGTAGGGTTTAGCCAGTGTT
>DWAJ01002038.1:0-19220 GCA_018238005.1 Eurema mandarina | reverse complement strand
AAACTTTTATGCCGGTTGAAATATCGTTCGGGAATCCTGCGCCGCGATGATTTACATAAAATATCTCATTTGCAAAGAATATCACTTGATAAGATCGTCGTAAAGAGGCAAGTAACGAAACAGTGAGATTGAATCTATTGCCCTGTGCAAATACGATTCCTATACATAATAATAATTTTTATTTAATAATAAATACAAACACAATAAACACTCTAGCCAATCATTACATAGTATAAAACAAAGTCGCTATTGCTGTCTGTCTGTCTCTATGTATGCTTAGATCTTTAAAACTACGCAACGGATTTTTATGTAATTTTTTTTTAATAGATAGAGTGATTCTTAAGCAAGTTTTATATGTATAATACATACATAATAAAGTAGAGAAAAACTCTAGTTTTACAATAAAACTTAGATATATGTTATATTATGATGTTCTCTAATCCCCACACTAGGATACCCTGTGTTGTGGGTGACTAGTCTCTTCTGTACTTAAAATTGACATATTTAACATGAATACGAAGGATAAATATAATTCAGTGTCCAGTGACACCACGCTTTAGATTTGAAAATTATTAAATAAATCTTTTTGGTAACAAAAATGGTTGCATCGCAATAAAATTAAGTAAGTTGTCATCTTTAATATAATAGTGAATCGCCCAATGTCTTAGTACCTAAGTGCATAACTCGAACAGCTGAACCGATTTCCATAATTATTTTTTTAGAATACTCCTTTAGTACGCGGAAGGATAATTTATAAGTAATAGGTGAACGGAGTCTCATCGGCGTAGCGCGTCTCTAAAATATACAATGACAGTTCCATTACCAACGCTGAATATAGCATCGATATATTACTTACTCATCAGCGCCAATAAAAGGCACGATATGCATTTAAAATTTGATTGTGAAAAAATCATAAAAACAAGACGGGAATATATTTTCTGCTTTAAAATACGTAGCTCGCATTTATCCAGCTTTCAATTCATTAGCATTCACGCCGGAAGTCTTATTTTCTCAGCTAAGTACGAAACTTTTTTTTTTAATTACAGAAAATTGTGAATGCTTCTCATTATTTGATTTGGCCCAGTTTCTGATTAAATAAGCGAGTGCGTCTCTCCTTAGTTTTAACGTATAAAGTTGTAAATTTTTAATGCTCTTCAAACTTCATGAAAGCATTATTAGGTACCGACCATTCCGATTTGCTGTTTGATATTTAGCTAGGTATGATTCGACAAAAATTTGATTGCTCAATTAGATTTATAATATTAATAAGAATATTATTGGTTATTCATTTAAGGTTTTTTAACAAATCAATATTTTAATAAAAAAATTACAAAGTGTAGGTACTAAGGTTTCATGTTTTTTGATTTTACGATACCAACGAGAAATAACAAAGTCTTTTAGGCCACGATTAAACTCGGTACCGTCTCATTAAAACTTCATTAAACTTTGATGAGTTGCGACTGTTTTACTTGCAAAGAACTGCCGTTACGCGCGCTTACGTGGAGTTTCGAATCGCGTGCCGATATTGTGTTCCAATTGTTGATTCAAGCCGAGTCATTATTAAAGTACACAAACGAAACCGCCCAAGCGCCGTAACTGTTAACTTTACAAAGTATTGCAAATATTAAAGTCTGTTAACTAACAATAAACTCGACCTTGAAGGTTTTTACGAGTTCGAAACGAAGGGGTAGGAAATAATAACATCCAAGTCAGTAACCCGGGCGTGCGTTATTGATGGGCGCGGGCGGGCGGCGGTAAGTGGGTCAGAAGGGGCGCGCAGCCGCGGCACTGCGCTGCCAGCCTCCAGCCATGGCGGACGTGCCGCCGGAGGTGCTCGAGCTGAACGTAGGCGGCGTGCACTACGCCACTACACGTGAGACACTGTTGCGCGAGCCGGACTCGCTGCCGGCGGCCGCGCTCCACGACGCCGACCACCCGCGCGACGCCCGCGGCCGAATATTCTTCGATCGCGACGGTGTTCTCTTCCGATACGTGTTGGACTATCTCCGCGACGGCGGGCTCGTGCTCCCGGAGTGCTTCCGCGAGCACAAGCGCCTCGCGCGGGAAGCGAAGCACTACCGGCTCGCCGGGCTCGAGAACGCCGTCAGGGACGCGGACCCCAAGCCTCCGAACCGCGAGCGCGGCTGCATCACGGTGGGCTACCGCGGCAGCTTCGCGTTCGGCAGGGACGGCCTCGCCGACGTGAAGTTCCGGAAGCTCTCCCGCATCCTGGTGTGCGGCAAGGTAACGCTGTGCCGTGACGTGTTCGGAGAGACGCTGAACGAGTCCCGCGACCCCGACCACGGGCTGGCGGACCGGTACACGTCGCGATTCTTTTTAAAACATTCTTTTATAGAACAAGCTTTTGACATGCTTCAAGAGCAAGGATTCAAGCTGACGGCCAGCTGCGGCAGCGGCACGGCCGGTGGCGCCGCTGAATTGAAACCTGGCGTCGATTCCGAAGAAAACCGTTGGAATCATTACAACGAATTTGTTTTTGTACGCGAGTAATCTTACTGTGTCATTAACATGTAACAGCTGATCAAAATGTAACATACTCCATACGAGACATAGGATTAGTTCCGTAAAAATGTACTTATCCTGGAGTAGGTACGATCATCATACAAGATTTATCGATATAAATTAATATTTTATAGATTATATGGAAATGTTTATTATGAAAAATGTTTAATTAGATTATCATACAATGTAGATAACAAATACCTTAAATGTATTCATATATCAAATAGGTGTGTAAAATAGTAAAATATATTTAAATGTAAAAATATAAACTTCGTAGTTAAAATCATAATAGTCTCTTTCATAATTGAAATTAATTAAATAAATAAAAGGAATTGGGGGTTCTTTTAGAGGAGGAGTACGGGAATTGAGCCTCCGGTGCTCCTCAAAAGTAAGCAATATCAAACACCACTATTTTCTTACAAAAGTCTTATTCATTACGTATTTAAGAAAAAAAATCATCAGATGCGTAAGTTTTAATGCGATATAATTGAAGGAATTTTTTGACTATACAATCGAAACATAATTTTTAATTTGTCTCCTTGTACATAAATTAAAAAACGGAACTTTTCAGACAAAGACGTTATTTAATATTATTTTGTTCTCAAGACATTGTTTAAAAATTACGTTTCTTAGAACTTAATTTAGGAAAAGTTTTTAAACATCGTTTTTGTCGGGAAAAAAACTTAAGTGAGGCTGACATATATTTTTAATTATTATTATATATGTTATTTTTAATATTCTAAATGTAAAATTCAAAATATATTTTTCGATATATAAAACGTATAGCTTTGGCTAATTATGAGTATATGCCTCGGGTATGGTATATGATTTAAACCCAAAATAGAAAAAAAACAGCTATCAAACCTGTGTTGTGATCAAGAATTTCTAATCCATTCTATAAATATATCTCAAATGTATCGGAATTCCATAGAAATGTAAATTTGCGCGACTAAGGTACCTTATTAAAATAGTTAAAACAAAATCGTAATTCGAAATAAATATAGGTCATAGATGAATCTAGTAAAGACAATGTAAGGGTACTTGTATTATTATCAAAGCATTTTATAAAATTTTTCGATAGCAATTCATCTTAAACACATAATCGATATAAAATAAGTTTAATCTACCATATTGTAATTTCACTAACCTATAAAATATTATATTTATAACAACGTTTTGTTATAATAATTATGTTGCTATTCTTAGTTATTAATGGTCGCTTACTTAGAAAAGTTAGAATAAAGTTAGAAAGAGTACTTATAAAAGCTCTCAGCAGAAACTTGAAAAAATATACGTTTGTATAACAGTTTTTCCGACAAAGTTCTGTCGTTAGTGTAAGAATTTCTTAAACAACTTCCATCGTTATACCTGGGTCAGATGAACATTATGTCAAAAGTATTAAATTAATATAATATAATCTACATACTACACATAATGTGACTACCTTTTTAGAGCGATACATTGTTTTAATTAGGTACAGACTAGACATGCACCTAAGAAATAACTTAAGAAATCTAAATTTTGTTAAATATATATCTTTAAATTTATATACGTATTCTTTAGTAATTTATGACTGTGATACCTTTGTTATTCTTTTATCTCTTTAATATGTACGTGTATATTTTTAATATGGTAATTTTTAATACTCTTCTATTATTCTTAAATCTATGACAAAATATGTAAGTAGAATACTTTAAATGTATTTTATTTTGTAGCCGTTGAACCAAAATAATATTATTTATGATGTATGAATGACACAAGAAATCATAACCCTTACAATTAAAAATGACAATTACCTAAAGAAACAAATCTTCCTCGAAATTTATTTTTTTTAGATTATAGGGCGAAACATCTATATCGAGAAGTTTTTAGATGTTTTTTATGACTTATATATGACTAATTTATGTTAACGATGCAGCACTCGCTTCATTTAGAAAAACTGTTTTAAAATCAAAACTGTATTGTGTTACCTATTTAATATTTTTATAATTGTAAAACTAGTGCCTCTTCTGATTGTTGCCAATGTTTCCCTTGAAATGTATTTAGAGATGGAAAGTATATAAATGTATTATTGTTATATTAATTGTTAGTTAAAACCGTTAAGATATCTAATTAGAAGAATTCCTAAAATAGAATAGTGATTAAACGTAGTTTAAATAAAAAAATGCCTTTTATTTGTCTTCCAATTCCTTAATGGTAGGTAAGTTTAATAAGAAAAAAACAATTTTTTAACGACGAAATGTTAAGCCTTAATCGACTTTAAACTTTATCTATTACTCTTGACCCTAATACACAACTCAATGGTCCCCAGAGAAGACTTAGTTTTAAAGTAACACAATGTATCCACGTACGATACAGTCTACACATTAAAATGACCACGTTAGGTAAACTTGCTTGCTTTGCTTTTGTTGTTAGAGTTTTTTAATCAACTAACATTTAAAACATTAATAAAAAATGTTTGCTCATAATCGTGTATCCAGTGATATGTTATAGGAATTTAATTTGAACCATAAAAACACCATCTTACATAAAAAGATCCATAGCCTTTGAACTGTTTGATCTCTCCCCTGAAATTAATTTAATTTAACATATGAACTGCACAGAAAGTACATTTTTGTGTTCCAAATCTCGTAGTGTAGTAGGGAGTCAAATCAGAAAAAGTACCCAAAATTGTCAAGGGACATAACAAAAGTGAGAACGAAATATCGAAGTATTTGGTATAGAACGGTCTATTAACAATAATTATTTTTTTATTAAAATAATATGAAGTACC
This sequence comes from Eurema mandarina, assembly GCA_018238005.1. Taxonomy (NCBI): domain Eukaryota; kingdom Metazoa; phylum Arthropoda; class Insecta; order Lepidoptera; family Pieridae; genus Eurema; species Eurema mandarina. Next base: position 13,924 of record DWAJ01002038.1, on the reverse strand, counting down.
TGCAAAAGAGATTGCTTTACTTTAAAAGAAAATTTTCTTGAAAATAATTTATTTTAAATAATTAATGATCAAATATCAGAAATTATCGTCTAATGGACTAAATTATTTTTGAAGTACTTAAATATGTATGTTACAAAGTGTATTTTAAATAATTCCCTAATTATTGATGTTCGGTAAAAATATTTTGTTCAAGTATTTTAGCGTCATCTAGTGACGAAAACCTACACTAATACATTTTTAAATATATTTTAGCGCTATCTTGTAACAAGTAGCTTAACTAATATATAAAAATTACCGCCATCTAGTGACTAAAACCTACCTAACATGATTATATTTCAGCGCCATCTTGTGGAGAATTGCATGACTATTATTAAAATAATAAGAAGTACCTGCAAAAGAGGTTGCTTTACTTTCAAAGAAAATTTTGTCGAAAATAATTTATTTAAAAAAAATGATCAAATATCAGAAATTATTGTTGGACTATATTAGTTTACTTACTAAAATTACTTTAAAATTCAAGACTAATTAATTATTTTACATAATTCGTGTTATTTACCAGTCCCGATGTTAGACTTTTAGGACTTTTGACAGCAATTTAACAGTTAATATTATTTTTGAAGTATGTACTTAAATATGTATGTTACAAAGTGTATTTTTTAATAATTCCCTAATTATTGATGTTCGGTAAAAATATTTTGTTCAAATATTTTAGCGTCATCTTGTGACGAAAACTTACACTAATACATTTTTAAATATATTTTAGCGTCATCTTGTAACAAGTAGCTTAACTAATACATAAAAATTACCGCCATCTAGTGACTAAAACCTACCTAACATGATTGTATATCAGCGTCATCTTGTGGAGAATTGCATGACTATTATTATGCAAACTAGATGTCGCAAATTTCAATAATCCAGAATGTCGTTTCGTGTATGGGAAGAAACTTAGTTTTTGCCTTTAGCATATTGTAGAAAATAATCACCTTATTTGTACAACGAAACTTAGTGTTTCAGCTTACACATAAACGTCGGATCCATTAAATAAAAAATATTTATACCTTGATTGCAAACAATATTGCAACTACCATTTCGTGAACTTGCTCCCCATGGGGTTTTATTTTATGTTATCTACCTAATTTTTGTAAACTATTTTAAGATATTTGTGTTTGTATATAAAAGACTAATAACTAATAAGCATCTCCAATAAGCAGTAAGTATAAAAAAATATTAGAGTAAGCATGATAATAAAAGAAATCAATCCTTGAGTTGGAAAGGAAACACATAAAACAAAGCGGATTTTTTCGAATAGTATAGACTCAAATTATTTATTTGTAAGGTACTTAATCAAAAAATAAACGAAGTTTTATATTTAAAAATCCTATAAATAATAATACAAGCGAAACTATTTATAAATTTTAAATAATGCACATTCAGTAGACATGATAGTAGATTCAGTAGACAGGCGATTTGTGGTCAAGCGCAAGCCCATTTTGTGTAAAAAAATATATGAACTTAAACTTGTTCTGTCAGGATAAGCTAAATTGATGGTTTCTAATTTCCTTTGTAGAATGTTAAAGAGCTTTTTAATCCCAATAATAAACCTTAACAGAGAAATGGAAGGTTTTGTTATGTAACATGTTTGAACAGCAAGAAAAAACAATAATTTAAACAAATTATGAATTAAAATTGAATAAAAATAATTCTTGCATCTTTAAAGAAAATATAATTCTAAATGACAAAATGAAAAAAAAAAGTTTTACTTTTCAACATGATTGTTTATTTGAGAAGTTTGCTGTATAAAAACATTCTCTCTATAATACTTTAATTCAGCTAAGCTGTCGCAGATATCATCCATGCTTCGGTGGGCAAATTTCTTTTTAGGTATATTTGAATATTCTTTTGGAAACCACCTCTTTACCATTTCCTTAAATGAACTTACATCAATTATCCTATAATGTAAATAATCATCTACTCTTGGCATGTATTTTCTTATAAATAGCCTGTCCATGTAGATACTATTACCACCTAAAGGACATCTTTTCTCAGGTACATGTGACTTCATAAAATCTAAAACTTCATTTTCAGCTTCAGATAAGCTTATTTTAGATTCACGGCTAGCTTTTGTTAAGCCACTCTGCAATGGTTAAAATGTTAAACTAATTAGCATATATTAATATAAAGTTAATGAATACAAAGATGATAATAATGTTTACCTCACCATGGTGTGCGATGCACCATTCAGACATATTATTTAAAATTTCATCAGGCTGGTGGATTACGATATTCGGTCCTTTAGCTATCACGTTGAGGTCGGCGTCACTGACTAAGCACGCAATTTCTAATATACGGTCCGTTTCAATATTCAATCCGGTCATTTCTAAATCGACCCATACTATTCGACTTGCTTCACGTTTAGGGATATTTTGAGAATAACTCATTTTAGTAGTTTGTATTCCTAAAACTGTAATTTTCTGGCTATATTTTAATTAAAAAACCAACTTAGGCTAAGTGAATTTGATCCAAAATAATCATTCACCGTAAGATATTTTGTTATCAGGAAAGGTTATTTCTTTCTTTGATCGAGACATCAGCCTCGCGTGGCTTGCGCATTTGCCACAGAACAAATGAGGTTAATAATTAATTGTAAATACTTACTTTTTGCCTTGCAGACAGAGAAAGTTATATCTTTCAATTTAGTCATACTTTTAATTAGATTTATCATTTTAAATAAAATTACTACCTACTTATAACAAAACAATTTATTTTATATTTCAAATTTCAATTTTCAGCTGACAGGCGACAGCCAGTGTACTTGTAGACTGTAGCCAGAGCCCAGAATCCGATTTGCTAAATAAAAATAGATCATTTTACTGATGCTTTTAATTATTCCTCGAGAATTTCGCAATGTAAATTGTAATGAAATTTTATATAATTATAATGAAAGAGATAACATAAATGATGATATGGGTATATATTTTAAAGTGCGTATCGGATTCGGCTCTGCGTTTGCGACCTACAGAAGTAATAGTAAACTATATTAAATTATGTTTAATAAAATTCTATCTTAAACTAATTCGTACAGTATTGTTTTAAGATGAATTTGATTTAATTTATATCAATAAATACAGCTATGAGCTAGGATTTACTATTTAGTATTTTATCTGTAGGCGTTCACAAAAGGCTATTAATTTTTGTCTTATCTGTTTAACTTCTAGTTTGTCATGGTGCCTAAAGGTTGAATTTGTTTTCAATTTTTCTTAATAAATAAGTAAAGATATATAAAGTAAAAATGAATAGGATTATCTTGAATCACTGTCGCTGCGTTAAAAAATCCAGTAAGTTTCTATTTTATTATAATAATATTGACTGTAAATACTAAAACACACTATTTAGTTGGTATAACCTTAGTATATTTTGATCGATTACACCATGACTTTATTAATGTTTATGGTGTAATTAAAATTTAATTCAAATATGTTAAAAATACTCAAAAATCATTCATAATTTTTAATATTTCAATTATCACAGCTAACACATACACGTACAGCTTACATTTTTATTTTATTTAAGTTTTCATAACAGCTCATTCATTGTCTATAATCAGACTTATCAGTTTTAAATTTTACATTTTGGCCTTTGAATATCAATTAATGACTTTCATTCATGATATTTTACTCTATTAGGTTACATATAAAAACATTTCTAACATGTATGCAAGTATAATTCTGTTGCACACTTTTTTTTGGTAATTATAAGTATAAATATATGGAAAAATTTGATTAAAAATTCAATAAAAGTGTTTTGTCTATAAATAAGTTCATTTTTTACAGCATTCTTATGGGAGACCAGACAATACCAAAATATTCCATATATAACTCTATCAAGGTCACTGTCTTATTACACAGCCCAGCCATTAAAATTACAACATGATATAACTCAGAAGCCTCTTAACACAACAATATTTTCACCATTTTACTTGCGACATTTCTCCACAAGTGATTATTATTTTGAGAAGGAGCCTCTTAAGCCATCTTCAAAAGTTGAAGCAACAGTTGTGACAATAAAGAAAGAAATTGAAGAAAAAGAAAAGGTTCCCAAAAAACAACCACAAAAGAAAAGCATAAAAGAGAGGATTATGGATGAATTGAGACATTATTACCATGGGTTTAGGTTACTTTTTATCGCAATACGAATATCAGCAACATTAATCTTCAAAATTTTACGAGGACATTCATTAACAAGAAGGGAACATAGATTGCTAGTCACTACTATTGGAGATGTTTTCAGAATTGTGCCTTTTATTGTTATTATTGCAGTACCATTCTTAGAATTTGCTTTGCCCCTATTAATTAAACTATTTCCAAATATGTTACCATCAACATTTGAAAGTACTAGCCAGAAAGAAGCAAAATTAAAACAACATTTGAAAGTTAAACTTGAAATGGCTAAGTTCTTTCAAGAAACGTTGGATCAAATGGCACCGCAAGCTAGTAATAGGCATTCCGAATTAGCAAAAGAATTCTCGAGTTTCTTTAATAAAATAAGGACATCGGGTGATGTGGCCACCAGTGAAGAGATAATGAAGTTCTCTAAGTTATTTGAAGATGAAATTACTCTTGATTCTCTCCAACGGCCTCATTTGGTTGCACTGTGTAAAGTACTCAATGTCTCCACTATTGGAACCAGTGCCATGTTACGGTTTAATCTTAAGATGAAGTTAAGATCTCTGGCTGCAGATGACAAAATGATCGCTAAGGAGAGTGTAGACAGTTTGAACTTCAGTGAGCTACAGCAAGCTTGTCGAGCGAGAGGAATGCGTGCGTACGGTGTTTCTGAGGAGCGGTTGAGGAAAGAGTTGAGAAATTGGTTAGACTTATCTCTCAATGAGAAAGTCCCACCATCCTTGTTATTGCTCTCTAGGGCTCTTATGGTGCCTGAACATGTACCTACAACTTATAAGTTGAAGGCAACTATTTCTGCTCTACCAGAACATGTTGCTATGCAGACTAAAGCAGCTATTGGAGAAAAGGAGGGCAAGATTGATTTTAAGGTATTAATTTTTTGTTATAGATTCAAATGTAGAATAAATTATTTACTGTAAGATAAAACAATAATAAAATTAAATCCTAGTAATAAATATTTTAAATGCAGTTTCTACATTATCAATACTCTACAAACAATAAGAGATAATGTCACATTTATTTTCCGATCTGATATAAATATTTCAAAGTGATAAATATGATTACAGGCTAAGATGGAGGTTATTAAACTTGAGGAACTGAAGATTAAAGAAGAGAAGAAAGAAATACAGGAAGCTGAGAGAGAGAAAGAGATTCTTGAAGCCAAAAAGCGTCAAAAGGAAGAGCTTAAAGATAAGGCACCCATTATTGAGGATGTTGGTTCAGTGTTGGTTGATCCAGCCCCAGTTATTGCCGTAGATGCTCCGAAGCCCAAGACAGATGAAGGCCTCTCCACAAAGGACATTGAAGTTATTGAGGATGCTTTAGAGAAATTAGGTAATTAGCAATGGCTGATAGCCAAGTTTTGCACAATGGTCAAGGTAGAGCAAATGTGAATGGATTATAAGACATCTTAAAAATAGATCTTACGATTCTTAACATATTATGTTCTTAGAAATGAGGTCGGTGACATGAATAGCTTTAGACATAAATATTGAAGTTTTTCTGGGAAAGTTGTATATTTGAAAAAGGCCATTGCTCTTACATTTCAAGGTCACAATGCGTTATTTTCTAAATATGTACAGGGATTTTTTTACTTAATTTTTTTGTGTATTGTAAAAATAGATTTAAATTTATTAAGATGAGATCTTACTACTGTTGAAGAAATCATTTTCATTATATAAATATAATCTAAATTGATATTTCAAACAGCTCTATATTTAATTTACAGCTGAACAGAAGAAATCCTTATTACTTGAAAAAGAAAGCATTCAAGAGTTGAAGACAGAGCTACTTGACTACAGCGAAGATGTTGAGGAAATGCAGGAGATTGTTAAAACTAAACAAGCTGATATTAAACTTACCAAAGGTGCTAGGAGGTGAGTTTACATAATAGATAAAGAAAAAAAAATTGGTATGAAACATAATAAAATATGGTGTAACAATTACTATCTACCAAATCTTTAATCCTCATGAGTCATACAAACCTATGCAATGAGCTTTGTGAATGATGTAATGTTTAAGTTTACATTATAGTATTTCTTTAGTCCAGATACTAACAAAATACTATTATGAAGGAAAAGCTAATTATTATTTTCTTAAATTTAATAATAAATGACAACTACTTAGTATATATTTCTAATTTACAGATTATATCGTGCAGTGAACAACATGATAGGCAAACTTGACGCAGCGTTAGTTGAACTGGAGAGCAAGGAGAAAGTTCTCAAAACTACCCTCGAACAGACGAAGTCCGAGCCTCAAAAGGCAAAGGAACAATTGATTCAGATCGACGAACTGATGCATTCCATTAAGAGTTTACAGAAGGTGCCCGATGAAGCGAAATTGAAGTTAATACAAGATGTACTGGGCCGTCTGGATGATGACTTCGATGGGCAGTTGAAGATTGATGATGTTTTGAAGGTGAGTTATCAAGTTTTAGGAGAAGTCGCTTCTTAAATTTAACAAAATTTCTTCAGATCTTTCTAAATACACAGTTTGTTATTCCCGGCGGTTTTACCCGCGTAGTTCCCATTCCCGTGGGAATTTCGGTAATTCCTTTCTTAGTGCACCTCTATGGTATCTAAGCTACGTCCCTTCGAAATTTCAAGTGCCTACGTTTAGTTGTTTAGGCTGTGCGTTGTTATGTCAGTCAGTCAGTCAGTTTCTCCATTTCTATTTTTAGATGAATATATTTGTATGTAACTAATGCAAATAATAAAATTAAATACATCTTATCAACTCTCTCTTGAAAATCTTCCGATTAACTTATCTTTGGTTGGCTTTTTATCATGTTAATAAAATTTATTCTTTTGTTCGCTTAAGTGCACTGAACACTATTCATATTCAGTTTCTATGTTTTCTGTTAAGAATAAGACATACTTATTTTATTTTAAATACAGAAAAAATATCAGATAATAGCAACATAATATGTAGGAATCAGATAAGAATATCCAAGGTCGAAAGTTCAGTTACGCATGTAGTATGACATATTTTTAAAGTTACCATCTAGTATTTGGATGTTATTATTAAGTTTATTTCCATATGTGATTTGTTAGATTTTTGTCGTCCTAAATGAAAAATAAGTTTTAATACAGATATGTATTTGAAATAGTATGCAATAGCTGGATTTTACCATTATTAACTGGTTAATAATAGTTTTATCTACATAATTTTTTTACCTTGCTTATCTCAATAACATCAAAATTCTAATCAATGAAATACGCATTTTAGAAGGACAAAATAATATGATTTGTATGTATTCAAATGAAAGTAGAGCAATATTGATAAGGGGAAGATTTTTATATTACATATTATAGGTAGGTCACGCAGTCGATACTGTAAAGTAAACAAAATATTCTTATCGCAATTGCAAGGTCGTCGAAATCATGACTCATGTGACAGGGTTGATATTATAGTATCTGGTTTAATGTTTGTATGCATAACATCAGTAAGGAAGTCTATATAACTATGTAAATATTATCAGCAATATGATTCAAGTATTGAAAATATAGATGTGGTCAAACATATTGGTCATTTAGTAAACCATTTATAAATTTAGATTGATATTATAAGAATTTCAAATTATGTCAATATACTGTTTTGTGTTTAATACTTAGTGGCTATAGAGTCTTTATGTTTTTTTAATTTAAATTAAAATAATGTTATAAGGAAACAAAATATAATTTATTTATGTAAAGGATAATTTTAAATACGAAATAAATAATATAAATTAATTTAATTAAACATTCCAGATGTTGGAGATTATCGGTAATGAGAATGTGAACTTGTCTGAGAAGCAGATGGCTGAGTTGATTGAATTACTTGATAAGGAGGAAATATTGGAAGTAGAGAGTAAGATTCAGAAAGCATTGGATAAGGCAGCGAGCGCAGCCAAGGAGCAAGATAAGTCTAGCGAATCTGAGGGCAGGGTGAGTTTATGGATTTAATAATCTATCTATTATATGAAAATGAATAGCAAAATGTGTTAGTAAGCGCATAACTCGATAACAGCTGGACGGATTTACATGATTCTTTTTTTAGAATATTGTTGGATGTATGAGGATGGTTTTTAGGGCAAAAAAAATTGTAGGTAAAGGGTATAAAGTTTCCATTAGGATAGAAAAGCGTGAACGAGGTCGCGTTGGGACAGCTAGTATTATATAAAAATTAATCGCAAAATGTGTTGGTAAGCGCATAAGTCGATAACAGCTGAACCGCTTTACATAATTCTTTTTTTAGAATATTCGTGGATGAACAAGGATGGTTTTTAATCAAAAAAATGGTAGGTGTAGGGTATAAAATTACGGGTAGGATAGCTCATAGGTACAGCGTGAACGAAGTCGCTTTTGGGCTGACGTTGACTGAAAACAAAAAAAACAAATATATTAGTAAAAATGTAATTCAAACCAACATGATTTTCCTTCACTTCGCTTATTCGTATTTAGGAGTTATTAGGGTATTCCAGTTTATTATACATAGTACAGGAAATTAAAATTTATATTTTTGACATCCTGTGCTTTATATAAAGAGATTTATACCCATGCCATTGATATCATTCGGATTAATACTAAATACTCTTGGATGATGTTGACTATCGATATATTTTTTTTTATCGGCTTATGACACCCAGACATAGTGTAACATGATATGCAAACTTAGGTTAAAATAACATTTTTAGCCGACTTCGTTTTAAAGGAGGTTTTTCAATTGGACTCGAGCATAATTTTGTCGTTTCTGGACCGTTTTTTATGGTTTTCATTTAATATTTCAGAACCTCTTCGATTTGATAAGGGAAGCTCAAAAGCGGCGAGAAATGAAGAAAGCTGTGGAGAAATTTGGCGAGCAACGGTCCATACCAAAGAGTGAAGTTGTGACCAAATCGGAAGAGAGCAGTAAACGACCAGAGAGCCACTGAGAAACACCACCGTAGATAATGTGTAAATACTATGTACTTACGTACGTGTAGAGTAATTCGTGCTATAGCAGTTAGTTTTGGGATTATGGAGCAATCAGTTGTGTAGGAAATATCAAGGTTTACTTCTGGGTTAGAAAAAAGCAAAAAAGGAAAAATAATAGACTATTAACTTATCCATTTGAAAATTGATTCAGCCATAAATTCTAAATGGATTGAGGGAAAAATTGGCAGAGATAAATAGTATAACAATACGTTATGATACTGTTAGGGTGTCTGTTGTTTCCTGTTGCGGTTTTGCGCTTTCCTGCCTGTTTGCAACGACAAATTAGCAAGGATGTCGTTAGAATATGATCGGTATTTTTATATTTATTCCAAAAACGGAATATTACGTATCGTGAATGTCTTACGACTTTTTATAGATGAGTTTTCAATGTATTACCCTAATGTAATGACAATAAGCATTTCTCGTTAATGTAATTATTATCAAACATGTCTATGTAAATAACGATAATTCCACTCCGTACAAAGTTTATTTTATTTTTAGTCTATGTTGCGTTCTTTTTCGTTGGTTCAGAGTTTTAATTTTGTTGTTTTGTATCTGTGATCACATTTCAGTAGTTTATAGTATTAGCACAAATCATCTTCATAGTCCTACATATTTGTCATGAATGCATTCAAAGGCAGACAATTAAGGATGTGTGAAGTATTATTATGCTAAGTTGTGATATAAAACTAATTAAATGTATGGACGGCAGTAGTCATTCATTGGGCTAATAATACTTTGCATATAATGCAAGTTCTTTAAAAGAATCCATACAATGTTATATTATTATATTATTTATAGGGAGAATGTTAATTTAACGAAATGTATAACATCTGTAAAATTAAAACGATTATTATAACATAGTTTCGCTAAATAGCTATAACCTACAAAAAATAAAGATGTCGTAAGATATTAAATGTGGTTTTATTGTCTTATTCCCCATTTATTACTTTGTCGTTACTTAATAAAAATTAAAAAGTAAAAAATAAATATTTGGACTAATAATTCTTCAATCAATGGATTTAGCAAGATAGCTTTCTTATTCCAAATAAGGAATATGCTGATTGCTAATAGACAGACAACATTAATAAAAATAAACATTGTAGGTCGAAATAGTCATGCTTCGATCATATTTAACATAAACCAAATATTATAATTGTTCCTGCAATGCAATGCAATATCCTATACATTTTAACGTCCTCCGCTTAATATTTTTGCAACTTTTTGAATTGCCATTTAAGCTTGTATTTTGTAATATCATATCCATTAAAAAAATATGTAAACTTGTTAAAAACTTCATGCAATGTGGTAGCCAGTTTGTTAACTTATTTGACTTCCTAAGTTCCTTAGTATATACTTTAATGCTTAGTAGTAAATACTGAGTACTGACTGAGGTCTAACTGTGATTTTATTTTCTTGAATTTAAAAGACTTGAGTTGTTGAAATGTTTATTGTGTAGTGAAATAAGGTTTCAGAAATCAGATTGCTTATCGTATTTAAAATTTACCGCGAATTTAAAGAGCGCGAAAATTTACATAGCTAACATTTTCATTGGCTACTAGATCCTCAATGATATCCAGTAGAATCCAAGACACACATATTGACGAATCACGTTCACGAAAAAATGTAATCGTAGAATCACGGGCTCTCAGTCGGCCATCTTTGATAAATTCGAAAATCGAAGACACATCATTGGTCAATGAAGAGACGTCATACTAATCTTTGACGGCGTTGCGCAAATTATAATTTTTGACTCTCACTCATCGCGGCTGCCATGTTTTTTTTCATGCGGGGTGTATGTGTATAGAAATTATCATGATAATTTCCCCATATAAACTACTACGGGTAAGTTTGTTTACGATTTTGATTATTTACTTTAGTTGGTCCGGAAGTTCATCGCGCCATCGTAGTGAAAGTGTATCATGTAATAGTGTCGCCTTCTTGTGAAATTGTGCATCGTTTGTTTCAAGTTTGCAGGTACCTAGATAATGATTAATGTCAATGCACATTGCGTATGTAAAACCTACCCGTTCATGACATGAAATTATTTGCAAAGACAAAAAGCGATAAAACGATATAAATATTTTGTATTATTAACGTGATTAGTGTTCTGGTTTTCACCCTCGCATGTATGACGTTTATTTGGCGCCATCGACCCATTTAGCGCGACGGGGCGGGTATGGATTTCTATGGAATTCTTTGTGCCCTTGCAAGTCATAATAATGATAATAAGAAAATAACACGTGACATCATTGTAACTAAAACGTTCACTTCTATGTTTCAGAAGTAAGGGGTGCACGAAGTGCGTCATTCGTTGATCGCTAGTGACAATGCGATTGTACAAAGTTTGTTAGAAGTGAGGAACGCTGCCTTGTACAAAAACACGAAACACTAGCAAAGAATAGGCCAAAGAAATAAGTATGTATTATTAGTAAGGCGGCACTTCGAGGATCGATACAATCACACGGCCCACGGCAATTGAAAATGGACACTCGATTTCTGAGCACGATGATTGAATTCTATGGCGATTTAGATTACTTTTGGCAGAATGCGTAAAAACAAGAGAGGGAGCCAGGCCTTCGCCTGCTGGCCTGCCACGTCTAAAGAATTGCACCTCATCCCACATCCCATCTGATATTGTACAGATTTTACAGGTACCTACTCTTATTTTTATATTTTTAACCTATTGTTCACAATTGATAATGCTAAGTCATGTTACATAGGACATTTATTGCAGTGTTGCGTGAAGTTTAGAATTAAAATATCTAAGATTATTTTCAATTTACATATGTAAACAAGGATGGTTTCAAATATTTTTTTAGGTAATTATTGTTTTGAGAAACTGAATGTTAAGATCAATATTGACAAGACTTTATACAATACTAACAAACATTATGAAATCTATATTTATTTGTTACAATACTTCTGATAAAGGAAATAATTGATTAGATGAGTGATACTTGTTATTAGTAAACAAAAAAAATCCCATATAATCTACTTAGAAGGTTATAAATACACAATAATTCATATTGTATGTCATGTGTCAATATAATAATAATTATACAAGGATTGAAAGTAATCTTTGACAAAAAAAAATTAAGTATTGCTATGTGTATGTGTCATTAGGCATTGCTATCAATTCATAAATACTGTAACTAGTTCTCTAATGGATAATTAACTAATTGCATTAGTAAACAACATGATCGTTAAGATAGTATATTAGGGTTTACAAGTTCTGTGTAAAAATCCTCATTAATGTATCACAATTTTCTTTACTGTCAAGAGGATATGCAGTGCTCAGTAATTCTGGAAAGGGGCTGTAACAGTGGGAACATTAAAATGAAGACATTAAATGGTTTAAAGAATCCTTACAAAAAGGTCGGTCCTTTGTGATATAACCACTGTTAGTTGATTCAGAGGCAACATCATTTATTACATGTTTTTTTTGGCCTTGTATCTTATTTTGTAGGTTTATCAAAAAGTGAATGACTTAATTGTGTGAAATGTTGCCTGTGAAGAGCACTTCAGTTTTTATTTGCTGCTCCTTTTTGTTTGCGAACTTCGTCTTGTGTTCCTTTGTTTGAAAGCAATTATAATTTTAAATGCATTCCACAAAATGTAATCACCTTTGTCTTTATTAATATGTATAGGTTTATTTAGGTACATTAATTTAGCTGTAGATTAGTCATCTTAATAATATTTTGTAAATTTCTTGATATTGTGTGTGTGTGACATTATTGAAATGTCATTGTTAATTAAACATATTATACAGGATTAATTCATTATTTCAGGAGTCCAGTCTGGACAATATTGTTGATCAGCTGTGCACGAGACTTCAGGATATTAAAGATCAAGAAAGTGCATCACTAATAGGTATGCCCACGTGTTCTCTAGAACAAACAGAGGCTGTTCGTCGATATTACGCTGCATTCCCGGCTCTAAAGAAAGCTCAAGAGTCGCCATTGCAGTATTATTTGCCGCCGCCGGCTTGGTGTCGCAAGTCAAACGCAGATACAAAGGTCAAAATGCAGAGTGAACTGGCAATATCTAAAGATTGGAACTGTAAAAATAAAAAGTATTGTTTGGGCAAAGAGCGACGCAATTCGTACCACGGCCAAAAGAAGAACAGAAAGCGTTACAACAGTTACAGCCGGTCATTCGACAGCAAGGAAAGCATGCCCGAATGGATGACGCACGAGGGAGTTTGGGACATCGAAACTCAGGATCCCGTTAAGGAGTTCATAAGAGCGATCGCCTTAGACGAGGGTTACGGCACTTGCGAGAACACGGTCACCGACGAGATCAAGGAAATTGCACAAGCCAAGATGAAGTTGAACGACAACATAGTTCCGGATTGGGACGACAGCTTAGATCTCGACGCCGAGTGGGTGATCACGGACGACCTGAAGCCGCGGGCGCGGAGCCCCATGGAGGAGGAGCTTTATGCCAAGTTTGAAGCGAAGTTCGATCGTAGCATCGAGGCACTGTGGTCTAAGGATCAAAATACGCCAGACGACGAGTACCAAGATTTGCCGATTGACTTTCAAGACCTCCTCTCGTCGCCCTCCGACCATCTGTTCGCCGATCCGTCCGCAGAGAAGACTAGCATGAATCTTACGGAGAGCATATGGTCGACGAGCGTCACGGTATCGCAGCCGAAGCGCGGGTCGCCGTCCAAAACAGCGGAGGGCTTGCGCGACCGGCGGCGGCCGCTCAACATCGGCGAGCCGCGCGAGATCGAGTCCTTCGCGCTGTACGACGGGGACGAGCTGTACGACGCGCTGT
>DWAJ01002037.1:0-19222 GCA_018238005.1 Eurema mandarina | reverse complement strand
CTAACGAGGGACAGCTGTGTTTGCAGTGTATCATAAGTATGTATCACAGTTCATTATTTAGGATAGCCTTGGTTGCTTGCGAGGCGTATTTTATTTATAAACACATTTCTCATTTATAATTTAAAAATGTACTAACTATAGTTTGAAATGATAAAATCTGAACCCCTACCCGGAGTTTGGCTCAGAGCAAAGTTCCGGGTAGCACTGCATTGGTTATGGGCTGGCGTTTCTTTTTCCATCAGGAGTGCGTCCAGCTCGTCTCATTACTTCGTAGTATAAAAAAATATCTCGATACATCTTTATAAGTATTAACGTTAACTCACTCAAATAAAAGATGTTTTAAAAGCAATTATAATAAAAATTGTTTTATATCACTTATATAAGTTTAAGTACTTGTTTTATAAGTAAACAATCGTTTCATTACGTACGAAACGAAAATCTCACTAAAGAATTCGTAAAGAGAATTAACGAAAGGTTCACAATGGATAATTCAAAAGTTTTATCTTCAATGAAAACTTGTGCATTGAAAAAGAAAGTTTATAAGTTTACAGAGTTGCCTTATCTGATTCAATTGTGTAAAGAAAATTATCCAAAATGTGATTGGGTACATTTGAGTTTGTTGTTTGTTTTTTAATGAAAATATTCTTTACAATTAATAATAATAATATAAAAATATTTCAGGACATTTATACACAGCGCCATCTAGCTCTAAGATAAGTGGAAGCTTGTGTTATGGCAATTAGATAACGGAATAAATTTCATATAAATACTTTTCTTTTGTATATACAAACTCGTACATACAATATATAGCAACACCCAGACCCCAGAAAAAAAATGTAAATTACAAATATATTTTTCCGGTGTGGAAAAAAATGTGGTGGTGTGTGTATTTATTAGTGAATATAGGATTTAATTTTTAATTATTCTGTAGTTGTGTATTTCTTTTTTAAATATTCTGTAGGTTTTCTGTGACTGAATCTGTCTGCGCCTCCATCTCCCCCGAGGAGTGCGCTGTATCCGTTATAGGATTTCCCCCACAAAATGGTCTCCGGCTCGAAGGACCAAAAAGTATGTAGCGTCCTTGTTTGACGACTACACACTTTGGGTGTTGTAATTAAACAACTTTTCTTGATATGATAGTTATTTTAATCTTGATATATAATTTGATTATGTATATGTATATATGATCCTTGATATGTGAGCACGCGCGATCGTCTTGTCTGACCGATAAAAGTGAACTATAATTTTAAAGTCATTAAGCGTGTGCTAAAAACGCTGACAATAGAAATATAAAGAATTGTACGATATGGATCGTACATCTCCCTTCACATTACTTCAGCTTTACCATTCCAGTGTTTTTTACGTAACAGAGTAACAACAGTCATACTTCTTCCTTTCTTTCTTCATACTTCAAACACTAGCGCGTTTATTATTAAAATTTGTTCTACTGGTTATATATTTATTTAGACACGTTTGGGACCAGCGGGACAAACAAAGATTTTATTTCACCGCATTGACCCGATGCGGTACGTTTATAGCCTCTCTTTATCTCTCCACACTGATCTGACCTTTGGTTAGTTTCTGTAGACGTGTTATCTAAATATACGCTGAGATAGGACTGACCATAACGTACGTTGAATAATCATTTTGATGTTTTATTTGGAAACGGTAAATACACAGATAATTTTAGAGATTGGTATATTTTTCAAAATTTTATTCATTTACGAATCCTGTCGTATATTTTAATAGTTATTTTGTTATATAGGAACATGTTAAGAAAATCGCTTTATTTATAAGTGATGTAACTAACCTGAAATGGTTTTATATGTAACTAACCTGAAATGTAGTAAGTATTAGAAAAGATGCTAAGAATTTGAGTTGTAATTCGAGAAATATGTAGGAAAATGGGAGAATTTTGAATTTATTCTATCTATCGGAGCGTTCTAGCCAATTTGCGGCGAGCACTGAAATAGCGACCGAACGAATCTACACAGGGCTGCAGTGTCCTTTATATTGTAAAACAAATAATAAAGTAAAGATAATGTGGTACATGGTTCATGTATCACATTGTCAGAAATATTCAAAAAGAAAAGTCCAATTTAAATGGGACGAAATTTATAAACGAAATGGTATCTTGAAGTAGAAAAAAACACTAAATTCGGTTTACCCAGTAGATAGTTCTAAAACATCAAACGAAAACAGTTGACTTTTTTGAATTCGCTTGAATATACGCGATAGTATAGTGTATAGTATATTATATAGTGATAGTATAGTATATAGTGTATACGCGATAGTATAAAGTACTTGTAACGTGATCTAAACATTCCTGTACACACTGAAAAGTAAAAATGCTCAAGATCGTATTCATTATTATTATCATCCTTTTAACAAAGATTGCGTAGAATAAATTATACATGTATGGTAGACATTTATGTTTATTGCCACTAAAACTTCAAGGCCATTGAACTCCTGCAAATTCAGTGCATTTTTATGTTCCCAATTCCAGCTACTAGCAAAATTAAGAGCATTTTTGAGTCTCGAAATTGCTTAGTGCATAAAACTTTAAATACGGTTACGTGAGAGTTGAGAGAATGGGATAGCCGGTAAATCCATTCGATTTGGCAATCGCCGCTCGCGATTATTGGTTTT
This sequence comes from Eurema mandarina, assembly GCA_018238005.1. Classification (NCBI taxonomy): domain Eukaryota; kingdom Metazoa; phylum Arthropoda; class Insecta; order Lepidoptera; family Pieridae; genus Eurema; species Eurema mandarina. Next base: position 16,573 of record DWAJ01002037.1, on the reverse strand, counting down.
AAATTGCACTTTTTCTTTTCATTTCTAGGCAATTAAGTGCCTTTTATCCGTACTGTAAATTCGATGCAGATTTATACCTTCATATTTCGGTTCCTTTTTCGATATTTTCCACAGATTTATCTAGCATTTCCAATAACTATAGACAACGTTTGTAGGTTTGTTTTTTTCATTTGTTTGAAACGTATTGTTTTGTTTTTATATATAATTTTATTTCATGGTATGGTTCTTTTATTCTAATAGTTTAGTTTTTGTATAAAAATGGAAAGCCTTTGTATCCGTCTCTGTGGACGTGCCATTGTCTAGCTTAAATACTTTGAGAGCCATGTTCAATAAATAAACTGGACTTTATTTGAAATTTATCCCATATATTCCCTATATTATAATATATTTCAAAACAAAGATGCTAAATAGTGCTATGGGGTACAATGGTATTATATTATTATAATTATTGTATTTCAAGATTAGGTTATTTTTTAATGTAAACTGGATGAATTAAGGATACTTTGTATGAAAAGGGTTAATACCTAAATAAGTACATTAAAAATAAAAATACTTATGGTATAAAAAAACTTAAGCCACCAGCAGCGGTTCTAAGCTAAAATTACCAGCTGTTAGGACTTAAGAGACAGAAACCGCCTGACAATACGCGCCTTGTCCAGAAGTAGAACTGCTTTTTGCATCAGCTGCCCCTTGACCCAACCATCTTTCTCGATATACTCTTATACTCTTAAATTAACCTGTAGCTAATAAATTAAAAGAAAATCAGTTGGTATGTAGCATTTAAGTATTTAGATGAAATATGACAATTAATTTCACGTTATAAAAATTAGCTTAGATTGTATCAACTTACCTACATTTCATAATTACATATATCATATTACCTTAAAGTCAAAGATAACCAAACCTCTTCCTAGCATTAAGTCGACCACAACACAATTATCCAAACTATTTTCAAATCGCTTGATAGTTGATTCCGTAATTGCAAAACTTTGACCATAACTTGTAGGGCATTATCTAAACTGCTCCCAAATCTCTACCTTGTAAGCTAAGTGTAGTTTTGCTACATTAAATACTGAACTAAGCACCTGTTGAAATTTCCTAGACGACGTTAATTGCTTCCTGAACGTAATTAGGCAATTTTTTGATCTCGTTCTGTACTACACAATAGTATGTTACCGAAAAGAAGGATATATATCTTAATATCTTTTCGAATTATAGAAATGTGCCGAGAAAAGACAAGATCCTATAAATAATTATTTAACAGAAGTCCTGCGAATAATTTGAAAAACTGTAATTTCTGTAACGTCTCCAACTACAATCTTATTTAAAAATTCCAGATCTTTTCCGTAAAAGATTGTATAAAGTCTAGACTAAGTCATTAATTACACCCAAAGGGGAATCCATCAATCGTGTCTTTCATGAGAATTTGATAGATAAAAGTTTAGAAACACATTGGAAAAACCGTTAAACCGTTCAAATTGGATGAATTTACATTCATTTTTAACCTTGACAGACAGACCCTTTCGGGGAATAGATTTAAAACGCGCGTTCGTGAATATTGTGAGGGAATTGAAACAAAATCCTCCCATAAGATTTATCGAAGTCTCACGATTCTGTGTCACGTAATAAACAAACGCCTTTTAGTGTCTACTGAGAGGTATGATAGCAGTTTTATTCTTTCAAGGAAATGTATCTGTAAGGAAAAAATGTGAATAATTGTATTTGTGTGAATGTATATTTGTTTTAGTAATTTAGTTTATAAATACTCCTATAATTTCAGTAATAAATAAAAGAGTTTTTAAGATGGTTAAAATAGTTTTTCAAAGAATTTAACGTATGGATTGTAATTTTTTTTCTGATGAGTTTACATACATAACTGGTTGAATGAATGTTAACGAGTTCTTCGAACAATGAGTTTATGGTATATATGTATATATGTAGGCCGACTGGGTGGGTGCCCCAACAGTGCCAGACATTCTACGCCTGAAAAGTGATGTGCAAATGTCACTGTGCTCCGGTGTGAAGGGCACTGCAGCCAGCGAGATTACTGGGCTGATGAGTTTTAACATTTTGCGACTCAAAGTGGGGAGCGTCAGTGTAGTGAGCCCCAACCCGGAGTTTGGCTCAGAGTAAATTTCGGGGAGCACTGCATTGGTTATGGGCTAGCGTTTCCCTTTTCACCACTTCGTAGTATAAAAAAAAATGTATAATATTAAGAGGATAAATTCAATGAAAACACATTGTAGGAAAAAGATTTTATACAAACTTACAACCCATTTAGATACAATTAAATTACAGAAAATTGCTAAAATATTAACATTTACAATTTTAACATCTACCTATACATAAAGTTATCATTTACATTACATTTTATACAGATGATAAAATTTGAATAGTTTAAAACGAAATAGCGAAATAGAAACATTTTTATTTAATTTTCTCTATAGATATATTATGTATATTGTACAAATCTTATAAGATATTATTTCTAATAGGATGTTAAGCTAGGCTAGCTACAAACAAAAAGAGAAACACGTACCAGAAATCTTGGGTAGATACTAAGGTATATGGTCTATAAAATTATTTAAACATTAATAAACAAAGGAAGAATCGCTTCAGCTTAATTATAATAAATGACGATTGAAGGAATATGGTTAAAATGACGTTAAAATGGAAGACTAAAGAAATTGGTAGAGTAAAATGTTTATAAATGAAAATAAAATACTTTAAATATATTTTAATTCCGCTTTACGAATTATTAAACTTTTTTTTTAATAGAACCTCAACAATAATAAGTGAGAATGTTCAATTTGGAAAATGTTTTGATTTAAGCCAGAAAAGGTGAATTACGTTATTCGTAACAAGATATTTCGTCAATCTATTTCAAACATCGATAAATTTTCAACTTGAAGTTGCCCTTTCGATAGTTCTCTTACGCAGTTTTATATCAACTTATTTCCTTAAAATATGTATAGGTACAATAAAATATATAATGAAGAACATCGATGCTTCATAAATAGCTGCCAATATTATAGTTATGCGAGATCAAATTACATTAATTTCAGTATGATTAGCTAGGTACTATACATGAACGTATATATTATTGGAAATATTTATACAAAACACTTAATCTATCTACAGTCTATACACAGCTAAATAGTAAATCACAGCTCCTGATTGAAAATATCAAAAATGTACAACATCAATTTGACTAGAAAAGTTATACAGTATTAATCTATGCTTATTTAAAATCTATACAATTTTGTGTCACGTATACTCACTCTCATTAGTCATTAAGACTTATAACTTTAAACTAGGAAAACATCAAATATAAGGAGTTATAAATGTGGAACGATTTGTTCCGAATATATTGCCACATATGACGATTTCAACATATAAAGTTGCTGCTGAATTAATTTGAGACGAAACTTTAGATATATTTCCAATAAGTAATTTTCCTTACACGAAACTTTGTTGATCAATTTACATTATTTTAAGCTTGGATACTTCAGTATGGTTGTTGGACTTATTTACATTTTTAAGAGCAGCTTAGTGACGTGATATAATAAATCACAAATAACCTTAATTTATGATTAAACGACTAGCTTCAATTTTAACTTTGGTATCGCAGCAATATAAAATAAACTATATATAATAAACTATAAAATAACATATACTGGCTATCTTAGGTTTAATTTGATTAGTGTTATTTCAATTTCAAAACTGATTTCGAATTTCCATTTAAAAGCGTGGTAAATTCTAGGTCGTGATCACTTACGAAAGTATTTACAAATTAATTACACACACTAGCTTTAGTTTGATAAGTGACGTGTTTGCTCAATTTGCGCTTAAAAGACTGGTTGCGGCTTTCACTTTCGAGGCTGACTTCGCTCACGGACTCAGAGTCTGGATAGAGTTTGTCCACACACTGTATAGGGTCGAAGGGCTCTGCTCTGTACCGGTCGCCGTTCCGAATGGAGCGGCGATCTCTGCATCAAGAGCATCGAGTTCGTGGGCGCGTGCCTGTACGGGCTTGCTGTCACAACCGACACATCTCGTGCTGCGACACCGATGAGTACATCATTGTTGTTACTGGATACTGCAAGGAAATTGTTCACGTTATTTAAATAGGGTTCAATATAACAATAGTGCTCGGAAGGCGCAGAGGTAAAGTTATAGTCGAACAGTAAATGGTGATAGAAAGTCGTATATGTAGTTCAATTAAGACTTTTTCGTGCTAATTTAAATCTTAAAAACATGTTTTTACAAATACATAGATATACATAAATAGAAGATACGATCGCGTAACGTATTTAAAGTAATCATTTTATCCTTGACATAAATATTTCGCAAGATTTTCTAAAGAAAACCTCCATGTAAATTTTAGAGTTGTTGTAAAATTTGTTGTGAGCTTAATTTTAAAATCACGTACTATGCTAGGACGTCGATGTCAAGGCCGTAGTGGATGTCTCATGAAAATTCAGTGAAATAGAAAAATTGTTGGTACGCGCTTTAGAATATATTAAACTAGAAATAGTTTTCCTTAGTAAGCGAATTCAGTGCAATAATTCACGATTCGGTTTAACTGAAATGTTTTTTGCTCATTATATAATTTGTTTTTATCTCGTCTATATAAATGTTCTCTACATAAAAGGCTTTAGCAATGAGTTTCTATTCGTACTTTAATACTTTTTTCACCCTCATAAAGAATAGCGATCTTCCTCGAATTATTATTAAGTCGCTTAGTTTTTATATTTTTAATTAAATTTACTTGATCAGATTCGAAAAGAGAGTATTTATTTAAAACGTAATAAATACTATTTAAAATAACCGAACTCATTCCATATTCGGGCAACGTCTTTTATTTCGTATAATCTCAAACCTGCTCACTCTTATGCTCTAACTGCTCATGATTTAAAGCACGTATTTCGCGATAATAACTAGAAGAACAAGAACAAAATGCAAGTGACGTAAGAATGGGTACAAAGGAACATATAGTGCACTTTATGAAACGGGGAAGGTTGAGTACATTAAACGATGCAATGCCGGTCATGCGGATGGCTTACACGACGTCACACACGCTGTTAACTTAACACGACATCCAGAACCATGCAATTGAAATTTTAAAGGCATCCGAGCAGATTGGGAAGGCCGAGAGCCAAAGAAAGCATTGGACGGGGTACCACATACCTCTCCCATATAAATTTAACATTATATCCTAAAAATGTACGGATAAAACTGCTGAAATTGTTTTCCAGAAAAGGCACTTGTAAGAGATAGCGTCGTATCGCTATATATAAGTTTGTTCGCAGGAATTTTGTCTGATGGCTTGGAGTTCGCCCGAGGAGTAATAACGTCTAGTCGTGCGCCACTGAAAGTAGAATACAACCTAAATAAAGATGAAAAAATATGTCTCACTTCCAAATTTTTCGCTGCGGTTTTCTTTTATGTGTAATGCATTTGCTTATTTATTCAGGAGAATGTACTTTGTAGAATTTAAATTTTGCGAAATGTCAAAGCTAGTTATTTGAAGGGAACTCAAATTTTACTCGCTGTAATCCGGTAACATATTATTTTATGATGAGTTTACGTGGTTTTGTGTTTGACGTGAATATGAATAATAATATGATATTTTAAATAAACAAAAGGTGTTACATACAATAGTCACAAATTCAGTTATCTTAAAATTAATTCAATAAAATTTGTCAAACTATTATGACGTTTCAAATGAAAGGAAAGAAAATAAATGAAAAATTAAAATTTTACAGCACAAATTTTTTGATTGAAAATGCGATTGTCCTAGTACCATTTATGTATAAACTAACTTTCCTATTTTAATTCAAGTTAAGAACTTTGTCTTAATCGTCTTAGTCTGCTAGAAATATCTTTCTCTTATAAATACGTTTAAATGAAAAGACTGAAATAGAAATAGTAGCCTAATACTTTATGTAGGAGTTTATTTCAAGTTACCTGCGATTGTTTGAAGCGGAGCTGTGGTTGATATTTCCTTCGAAGTTTTCTCGGGCAGCATACACAGAGTATTCTTAGAAATGCCCTGTAACCAGAATATTTTATTAACTTATCGAATCGAGCTCTCGTTTATGAATAATATTTATTACTGTTTGAAACTGGTTTCGAGAAACTGTTCTTTAAATGTCGATTGAAATTGGAAAACGGTGTTGTCACAAGTTATTGTTCTTAAAAGTTTATAATAGTAATAATAACTATACCTTTAATAATTAAAATTTAAAACAAATTAATATGTTCAGTAAGTAATAAATCATGTAACTGTTAGCGTTATTGCCAGCGGTAAAAACAACGACAAGTTAGTAAGTAGTATTTGAAAACGTAATCTACATAATAAGCACTCTTCGCCGCATAAGTAACGAATTAATCGTAACAAGAATACTCTGGCTAAGTTTATTCTCCAAGTTTTCGTAGTGATAATTAAAGCAGATCTTCAGCGGACTGTCTCCGGTGGGATTAATCAGGCTACGACTTCAACGATTGTCCGGGCTCTGCCTTCTAATATATAATAAGTGTATTAGGTTCCTACTTATTTTGTATTTGTTAAGTTCCTTTGTCTAGTCTTGTCTTAGAACATAATTTTATTTTATTTATTGTTAAAGGATAAAGGTTTTGCTGGTTCACGCTATAATATTGCACAGTAATAGTTTTAATTGGTTATTCACTATTCTTCTATTTTTGTATATAATATATTTTTTGTAAATAATTTATTTGATTTGCTGCTTGCGGCTTGTTTGAATTTATTTGAATTGATGCAAACTGGAATGTCTATGTTGAATGAACTATATCTATACTAATATATAAAGCTGAAGAGTTTGTTTGTTTGTTTGTTTGTTTGAATCTCAGGAACTACTGGTTCGAATTGAAAAATTATTTTTTTTATTGAATAGACAATAAATTATCGAGGTAGGCTTTAGGCTACATAACATCACGCTGCGACTAATAGGAGCGAAGATATAATAAAAAAACAAATCTACGGGGACGAAGTCACGAGCAACATCTAGTACTGTATATGTCTATAAATTACACCACCTACTTATTACAATTAAACAGCTTTTTCGAGCTACAGGTTGTCTGTAAGAAATCACTAATAGTGATAAGGCCGCCTATTGACAATAGGCACATAAACACTATTTGCTGTATTTTTTATAGAAATAAAAATTAAAAAATAATAATAATAATTCTTTATCGTCAATATACTATGTACAATACTGAAATACACCTTAAAACTAGAAAGTTTTATTATTATTATTATTAATTTTTGAATCTTTTACAAATCGATGGAAGTGATTAAAACCTCTGTTAATTAAAGTAACCAATTAACTGAAATTGAAAGCAATGTGACAGTTCAAGTTTATATGTGTAAACTTGTGTAAATTTATCTTTGGTGAATTTGGAGAACGTCTTATAATATTAATTAAACTGATAATAAAGTTAAACAACCAATTAAAAAATTAGCATCGTATGGAAATTTTGGCAGTATAGAAGAGTGAAATCTATATTTACTTAATTATCATTATAAAAAACATTCAATTCGCAAGAACTGGCTCGATTAGCATTGTAATCTGCTTTCTGCTTTCAATGGACTCGAAATTCGATTAAGGTTTAATTATGCGGATAAAAAGGACCCGAAGACCAAAAGTTGTTTAGTAAATTATTGCTTTTATCGTTTTTATCTAATTCAATACTGCTTCGACTGGCGTTCTTTTATTTCTATAGAAAATACGTATTTCAATAATCTAAGGTTAATGAAAAGGCTTGCTTTACAATATTATCTACAAGTGATTAACTTATTGGTTGTGTTTTTATCAACGTTGTTTTTTATTTTAACAAATATTCTTTATTCAATTTGAGACCGAATTCAACATCATTCAAATCAGTCTAGCAATTCCTTACATTTTGAGGCCGTAATAACGATTCAAAAGTAAATTTGTAATTAACAACTAAGGCATTTATTAAATATAATATGATCTTAAATTAAGGAAGCAGCTGTACCTTGAGAAGAGAATTTTAAGTAAAAATAATATTCAGAAGGCTAAAATTTTAAGGTCGAGTTATTACAACAAAAAGAAAATTATAATGAGTTCAGCTTAAGCTCCTTCAGGACAAACAATGGGGCGTCTATGAGAATATTTTAAATTTATTTTTTTCATTCATTTTTATAAAGTTATTTAAAACTTTTGCTATTTTGTTCCATCTGTACTAATATTGAAGAGAGCAGTTATTACCACACATTTTCTGACTGATTTCATGACTATACGTATATCTATAAGAGGAAAGCTTTAGCCTGTATAACATAACTCAGTCGCACAAATCAACTTAGCCGCACTAATAGCAGCGAAGCATCAGTGAAAAGTTGTGCTAAAATAGAATTAATAGAAATCAAAGGAGACGAAGTCGCGAGCAACAGGTAGTATAACAACAACTCAATAAATTCAACATTCGGTTTAGACTCGAGAAAAACTGCGGGAAAGAGCTAATGTTACCTAATATTATAAAGAGAAAAGATTGGTATATTTGAATTTTTGTATGTAACGAATAAACTCAAAAGGTGCTGGACCGATTTTAATAATTTTTTTCATTAAAAAGCTACATTATCACTGAGTAACATACTATAATTACTATATACTTATATACTAACTTTGTCTACCCGTGCGGAGCCGGGAAGCCGCTAGTATAATATAAAATGTTAAATTATTAAAATAGTGTAATTTTAGTAAAAATAATTCCTAGTAGGTAGAAAATGGGTAAGGTGTAGATTTAATTTTCATAGAGAGATTGAGGACACGTAATGCTCATGTCTATCACAGCTTAAATATTCTCGTTACTTACGTGTGTAAGTGCTGTGAATAAGAGATTGCGTTAGTAATTTATGTAAATTATCTTTTAAAATATTAACATTTTAATACTACGTTATTCACGATGCAAATTTACTGACAAAATAAAGAGTCTTGACTTTTATTTTGTTTTATCTTTATTTTCCTCACTATAAAAGAAATAGTAGGCGACAGCTGCTTCTTAGACGATGCTCTATAAAATAACACATTTGTTTTCAACATATAAAGAGTAAGTACAACCTTGTTTAGTTCACTTTCAACGAAGTCTACACTTTTATGAGGGTTTCGATTCCGTTCGAGTTGCGGGTGAAAAGACCAGATAATAAAACGCGAACAAAGATTTGCTTATATTCCGTTTTATTAACATTTTATGTTGCTTTGTAAATAAACTCGGAGTCAATTTAAAGAATACTCAAGGGCAGAGTCAGTTTGTATAACATTCGATGCGTCGGAATCTCGTCTCGAGGCGTCGTAGGCACGAGTTATGTTCTTATTTAGTAAATATTTTTTCAGGCGACGCTTTGTTGATAAAATGAGGAACATCTGTGTCGTCTCGGCAGGGATTTCTGATGACATTCTCATTCATTATGCTCGTTAGGTAACAATAATGGCTTTATCAAATTAATTGTTTGATGTCGCGAACTGTTTCTTTTGGTCGTCTGTCGTAGTCACAACTAATAATTTTAGTCTTTGTGATCTTTTCTCACAGATACAACATATTTTTTTTTATTCTATGAAGTGGTGAGACGAGCTGGACGCCCTCCTGCTGGTAAGAGAAACGCCAGCCCATAACCAATCTAGTGCTACCCAGAACTTTGCTCTGAGCAGGGGTGCACTACATTGACGCTCCCCACTTTGAGTCATAAGATGTTAAGACTCATTAGCCCATTCATTATAATTGAATATGTTTTTCTCTTTCCACTTATTCCTTGCATATATTCCGATAATTTTAGGTTAACCTTAATAATAAATTCATTAGTAAACAGCCTAAAATTTAAGTACAAATATGCTTATGTGGTCTAAATTTATCAAGCTTTTAACACATCTTTATAGAAGCTACACTATAGTATAATAGTGTTTGTAGCGTTGTTTCACTTGTCCGTAGTGTAAGTGGATCTACCGGAGGCACTTTACCCTTTCTCCACGTTTCCTATTATCCTATCTTATTTCTAAGTCTTTCCGTAAGCACGTTCTTATTATTTATACCCGTAAGGTACAGACTATAGAGTCAAATACTTTGATCTTTCTTATACTATTATTAATAAGTAAGTTTACGTATACTATTTTTCACACTAAAATATTGTACGGTAGTTGACTACACTGATTTGTATATAAGTATAGAATATTCAATATACCCACAGATAATTATAGTGTGGATTTTTTGACTTAGTTGTAAATTATAATTTACTCATGGACGGGATTGGTGTTGGCATAAAATGAAACAAGCATAACACGTAGACAAAATTTCGTAGTGTTCGTTCGTATATAAATCTTATAACATTTCAATAATTTTCACAAAACTATGATCTAAATTCTAGATCCTTTTCAATTTACTTCAGACGTAAATCACAACATTTTGCAGGCAGTTTATAAATTGCTGCAAACTTTGCGTTTGACAACGTCTATCGTATATCAAAGTTTAATTACTTCGGCCAATCAAATCTATGCAATTTAATGATTCCCGTCGCGGCGTCGTCGTAATGGCGCGAACGTGTTAGAGAAAATTCGAGAATTAATGCAACTTGTTCAATTAATTAATTTTATAGTTCGAAAGTTTACGATTAGGCTTAGTTAGGTACTCGTGAATGTTTAGAGCTTGAAATATAAAATGTCTCAAACTATAAAATGTTTAATACTTTCTAGACATGAATTGTCCAGTTATTTCCACACAAGGCTTTTTCTTTGTTACGTTGTTAAGATCGTTTCATATATTTTTGTGTCGGCGTGGGCTTTAATATATGTCCTCTGTACAGTCGCCCACTAACCGATTCAATTAGCCACAATTACCGTTAACTAAAAACTATATTTATTATGGCATCGTTTTTCTACTGCTAAGCTTCATCATTTAATTTCTGAACCATTATTTCTTAAATATATAATTAACTATAGAGACCTGAAGGTAGCCAATAACCGACGAATATATTTTTTTGCTTGACCTTTTTATAGTGGGCTAATGAGCAGTAGGATCGCCTGAAGTTAAATTATAATCACCGTTGTCCGTGTACATTCGTAATGCATCGGGAGAAAGGGCTAATGAAACTGTTTCCCGTTTCTGATATGTATATTTCTTATTAAGAAAACTTCCATACCCGTCAACGTTTTGCTGTTTTTATTTATTAAGGCTTCATACTAAAAGTTATAGTGACCGAAATAACTTTAATAGGTATACCAATATTAAAATCTCGTAATCATTAAAGTCTTCCGCGTTTAGAAATTGCTTTTCCCAAACCAAGGTGAAAGTTATTCGAGGTTTACCGATAAGGCGATAATTTTTCTCTCAATTAACGGAATGTTGATCGATCGATCCCGCCGGAATAATGAATTAAGATAAATAGCTTTAATACAATTCGCTTTTGTTTACGACTGTTTTACTACGAATCGTAATTGATTGCGAGTTTGTTTGTTTTAATTATTAGTTAATTTCGAAAGCAATAAACAAGACATAGCTATAAAACCTATGCTATAATATTAATATGGGTAATATAAAATTTGCTACGGGCAAACGCTTTACAAAATAAATCAACAAAATGTTATTTAGAATGCACGGTAAACTTACTGCAGTTTAAAATTAAATTATTCAAAATGAAAAATTAAAACTAATTATGCAGCATAAATTACATTATATTTTTACTGGAACACAATTTTAGTTAAAGTAAATTTCATTGTTCTTTCTTATAATCAATTATTAATTTATTCCATCCGCCATCTTGAATAATGAATAGAGCAGTAGAAATATACAGAGTGTAAAAGACAGTCCCGAAAATTGAAGATAGTCTTCTTTATAATCATAGAGTATCTATGACTTGATTCTGATGCAAATTTTTGTCAAAATTATTTGTTTTAAATTTAGTTCCTACTTATTCATGTTTCGGACCAGCAATGGATATTTACGTGCTACGTGAAGAGTTGGCCGCTTGAGTTTTGTTTAAAATACATTGCTTTATTTAGAACTAGCTGTTGCCCGCGACTTCGTGCGCATAGACTTTTATATAAACTTTGACCCTCTTATAAAGTTTTCATTATTTTTAAGATATACCAAAAACCATAAAAATTGGTCTAGCCGATATCGAGTTATAAGTGTTGTAACAAAACCTTCTTTGTTTTATATATTTGCAATTTTATCGTTTCATGGTTTTATGAATATAAATAAAAAAAGAAATTACTGCACTAAAGCGTTATAGTACACTTTTCGGTTTTGAGAGAGTAGAAAAACAATATTAAAAGCCTATTTGTTATAAATCTTCAAAATCATAATCTAAATACACATACACGCTACAAATTTTCGAAAGTAAGTCTCTTACACCCTGTATAACGAACTATACACTAACCACATTACCTGGGAAGTAATTTCTATAGAAGTCAGTGTTAGCATGGATATCACGTTTGCTCCTGTTACCCTTATTACGAAGCGTTTTGTTCGATAGTTCAGTACGGCCACGCGTTTTATATGTTGTGCAGGTAATTTCCGTTCGGGCCTTTAAGGTTTTCATAATATATGGCCTTAGGGCTTACGGCGTTCACATTTTTATCTTACAAATCTGCATGAGATTTTGGCTTCTACGGGAATATAACCCTGTACGTGATAGCTTGATGGGTAGTAAAATGTTTCGGGCAAAAATATTAAAGGAATTTCGTAAAGGGAAAAAACGCCGTGCTTACAGGAATCGCTTTGTATATTGATTTTTTTTAACTGTATAACCTCACCAATACATTGTTAAGTAATTGTTGATTTATATACATATTCTTTTTAACAAAAACCATGAGTTATCGGACTAGTCTTCGAGGCTTTTAAGAAGGAAAAAAGTTTTACTAAAATAATATTATGTTCTTACTTTTTATTTACAGAAGATATTTAACCGCCTTAAAAAAAAGGAAACTTCTCAGTTACCTTATAACCTTCGATTAGGTGAATCAACTTTGATGATTATTTTTTAATTAAGAACAGATTGTTTCAATTTGGTCTAATTTCGAAGAGTCGTATTTGCATTAAATGTGTAAAGTACCCCTAACTTTTCGTTAGGCAAAATATTTTTTTCCAGGAGTATTACATAATATAATTAACGAACTAACATATCAAATACTTCCTAAGAATTTACGTCACCTTTGTGGTTAATCCGAAGACATTGAAATAAGCATAAAATAATTAATAAGGAATAGTTCATTCAATAAGGCAACACCTATTTCCCTTGTCGAAACTTCCTCGCCTCTAAACTAGCAAGATACATCAAAATGATGTACGATATGCAAGGCACAGTTCCCACGCATAAGTTTCAAAGGTGTGAGTTATTTATGTACAGAGGTATTGCATACTTCATAGCATTTGTTCCATTGTGCAGTCGACAGCAAAAGTTAATGAACATTCTCTAAATTACAATTAATCCTTTTCATACTAAACTTACCTCTTAAAACTAGTGTCGTGGTGAGAGAACAAAAAAAGGGAAAATAGAAATATACCAATAAAAAAATGATGTTTGATAAATAAAAATATTCATCAACTTCCGTAGGTGACTGTACAACAATTTTCCGCGAAACTATTTGTGCCGTAGCTGAGCTGAAAGGCTATATTAGTGAAATATTGTGACTCTCAAGTACAGCCCCGTATACAAAATTGTAATGTCAACGCAAAGTATGAATGTTCGTAATTTATTCTTGCTTATCTGCACCTGTGTTTTCAAGAATTTAATAAAAGAAAAATTCTTTTGTATTTAAATCCGTGTAAGTTTGACTAAGTTGAGTTACGTTGAGTTTTCATCCCCTTACACATTTATTTCGAATTTCAACTCTTGAATTAATTCCTTTTAGAGGTGTGTTAAAGTAGCACATTTAAGGCACATAATCTACTTATTTTAAGACTGTCACTATACGAAATTTGATCAAAATCGGTTCATTTAGACGTGAAAATGTATCAAAGCAAAAACGTAGACAAACAGCGTAAAACACGCTAAGATACGCGTAATGACGCACTTATAAAAATAAGGATAAAAAAACAATCTTGAATTACGATGACTAAAAATTGAAAAATTCTCATAACTTGAATTGAGCAGCTGGTGAGTTAGACGTCGGTATATTGTACAGTAAATTATAACAAGAGCAGTTTCACGGGCCGCGCGCTGAATTTTCATGTAAAACATATTCTAATGCACTTAAAACTTTGTCGATACCAGCACGAGCGGTAGCGGTAGGGCTGAAACTCTATACCTATTAATAAAAAAGGTAAGTTTTTTGGTCTCTATATTATTACTAGCTGTTGCCCGCGACTCCGTCCGCGTTTACTTTCGTAAAAAAAATAATCCCCTGGAAACTGGATAAAAAGTATCCTATGTCCTTCTCCTGGTTCTAAACTACATCCCCACCAATTTTCAGGCTAAACAGTTGAGCCGTTATCGAGTTATAAATGGTGTAACTAACACGACTTTCTTTTATATATTATATAGATACTGTTTGAAATAATATCTTTTAAAAAAATATAATTTAATATTTCTTACATGTAAAATAAAGATAATTTAACGAAAAATCTTAACACGTTTTATTGATCCAATGGTGTTTTATGTACCTACTTAAAACTGTTTGTGATATGATTATTTTAAATAAACATATTATAAACATTTCCTGTTGCTGTATGGGAATTTAAATATCTAGTATATTTCAATTTCAGCCCAATCAGAAGTTTTTACGTGAAAAATCCACGCATTTTTAAAAACTGGCGCAATTATAACTTTAGTAAGGATCGTATAAATTGGTAGCAGCCCTAGTGTATGTATAACTTGTTGGTTCCTGTCACCTGCGGAAATGGATGTTCGAGAAGCAGTTGTTGAATAATATAATACAGAGTAGCATATTGTGGACTCTCTGAGTCGGTTGGGTCAATTTTTTGTACACTAGTCGCACCCTGCGGCTATACCCCTCAGGTTTATGTTACCAGAGTAATAATTAATTAAATCATATGTAAGCGAAATTTCAGGCTTTCAAAAATTCAATAGTTTTTGCGTCACACATTCGTATATTTTTAGAAACCTTGGTGTATACTATACTGGAAATGATATAGTGGAATATATACTAGAAGTGATATAGGCGTACGAGTATATGACCGCAAAGCTATAGCAAGTTTACCAAATTATCTCGAACCTATTTAGTCCTGTATTGAAACGATCCAAATTGCATTGCTTTGTGAAGACGGACTCAATGAGATAACTCCTATTTTCAGTTTAAAAATTGTGGCAAGCAGATTTGTCGCATTACATGATGACCATCACGTAAGATTATCATCAAATAATAATGTTTAATATTCTGTATGATTATAGAATAACGGCTAACTAGCGCCGGCAAACAATATTCTTCAGAACAACACTTTAACTCTTGTCCAAAAATTACTTTAAATAGCATACTTGCAACAATAGATTCTATAAAAATCTCATCAAAAATGACGTCATGAAATAATAAACTAAGCCATCTAAAGCACTTAGTAAAAAAATACAAGACATTTTCTTTGTGTTTAAAGAAACATTTGCGTGCAAACCTTCGGGTATGTGGGCTAATGGATTTAAAATAACAATGGGAACGCCCCGCGGTTTGTCAACCACAGACGATATAGGGCGTCTCATAAATAAAACACTAGCCAGAAAATTCGAGAAATCTCGCCTAAATGAGAGTAATAAAATACACCTAGTTCTTTTAATGCTAACGTTTTTACAGCCAATTGATTTTCTAGTATAAGAGATTATTACATCATATTTTTAGTATAAGTTTAACAGTAAAAGTCGATAATATTCTAAAATACAATAAGGTGAATCTGAAGAATTTATATTTACAGTAGATAAGAATGGCAGCAAATGATAGAAGCAATTTCAAAATCGTTAATTGATCCTTTGGGAAATCAAAATGTCTTCAGCTTTAAAGTTATTTTATACAGGATTACAATTTGAAGTCAACTTCTTCATAACAATTGAGACGATTATAGGCTCTTTTCGCTTAATATAGATCTAGGTCAAATGTTGGCATATAATAATTCAAAATTTGTTTGGTAGATTTATAGCCTCATATTTGCAAGAAATCTTAGACCAGAAAATCGTGTACAATCCTACTAATATTATAAATGTTAAAAAGTTAGTAAGAATGTATATATGGATGTATGTTTGTTTTTCTTTCACGCAAAAACGGCTGGACCGATTTATTTGAAATTTGGTATTTAGATAGGTAATACCCAAGATTATCACATAAGATACTTTACATTCCGGTATTGGTCCGGGAACGGAAACAACGCGGCTAAAACCGCGGGCCACTGCTAGTGCTAAATATAACCGGCGAGCAATGCATATCCACATTTAAAAGAGACAACATGGAAATTTTAGTTTTACAGGGCGCTATCTCTCTCGCACAGTAGCTACATGACAGTTTGTATTGACGACCGCTTGGGTTCGATTCCCACACCGGAAAAATATATTTGTAATTTATATTTGTATTTTTCTGGGGTCTGGGTGTTGCTATGTATT
>DWAJ01002036.1:0-19223 GCA_018238005.1 Eurema mandarina | reverse complement strand
AGCTAATTTTTCGTGAGTAGCTTTATTTTGATGAGACGCCCAATAATTTCCTATACCAAACGCTTGAAAGATGCAGTACACATGATACATCCTACAATACACATATTTTTGTCGGACCAGTGATATCTACCTGTTTTCTTGTAGGACGTTAATTCATTTGGGCAAAGAACACACTAACCTATTATGAAATAGTTTTGTCCTACAGTTATCTAGTAATGAGAAAAATGGTCTTGTGGTATTAACAATGTCTGAGCGTAGGACCGGAAAAACGTACCACGAAATTTGCAGGACAATATGTTTGTTAAATAATACTAATAATTAACTAAGTAAAAAAATAAAAATCAGCTGGTTAGTAATAATTTACGATGACCTCGTTATCGATACATGTTGGAAAGAGGGGACTCTTTGATCAAACCATAGATTTTGTAGGACAAATATTTTTTCAAGTATTTTAGATAATAATCTTGAGATATAACACAAGCAAAAAATCAGTTAGTAATAAATATTTAAGAATCACCAAATCGACATATTTTATCCTTGTTACCTCTGTTAGCTACCACAATCGAGAGTTTGGTGTTTTAATTATTGGGCGTCTCATCAAAATAAAGCTACGAAAACTTAGCTTGATAGTAATCAATTGGAAAAATGTACCAGGGATCCCGGACTATTATCTTATTCAATTATTCTTGACATTAATGAAGGTTCGATTAAAAATATACGTGTCTGATTTTGACTCAACAACATAAATCTAAATATTTAACAACTCAGAACTAAGCCATACTATACAATTAAAGTACTTTAAGTTATTACTAGCCTCTATGTAATTCAAAGGCTAAAAATAAACATCATTTGATTTAACCAAACCGGTACGAACTTAAAAACAATATTATAAACTAGGTGTATTTAAATATTTTGTTAAAAAAATGTATCAAAGTAAACAACACTAAATGGTAATATGTGAGTGCCTTTTAAAATTCTTAAGCAGCTATTGATTACATATTGTATAGTATTATAATTATAGTGGAATATATAAAGAAAAATGTACTTCTCCGACGGAATACGCGTCTCAGAGCGAATTATAATATATTTATTATTGATTTTAAACATTTATTTTTGATTTTAAACATATTTGTAGGCAAGACAATTTGCTCAAATTACGTCTTAACAAATTTTTGTATGACGCATAGTTTCCGAGATATCGCGAAAAAAGTGTTTTCACCCCTTTTTTCAAAATGGCGACACTAACTACAAGTTAAGCTTCTATTAACATCCCCCACATGTCCCAAAATTAAAATTGCGTCCTCTAAGAAATGCAATATTCGGTCGTAAAATTGTAACATTTCAATGCACTATTAGAAATTAATTAGGCCAGACTAAATTCACATTGCTACAAAGCTACAAGATCCAATAGGGTATCAAATGAAAGAGCTTAATGCAAAATTTTATAATGTTGAGAACATTAGTATCGAACCCTTGGTGAGCGTGTCTGATACGCACTTGTTTTATTATTTAAGGTTTAGTTTACGAGATTTGTATTGAAAAATTTACCAAAAACAAGTCTCGTTAATCAGTGTACTCCTTCTACCAAAATGTATGAAATCTATACAGGTGTCGAAAAGGGCCTGAATTGTTTTAAAACTGGATGGTTAATCTCGAATTGGCACGCCAAACCCTCAACACATAAATTAAAACCATATAAAATTAACATACCTTAAATATCTTAGCGAGGTACTCCCTACAGGCTGGCACTTTCTTCAGTACAGTGCAAGTGCTCATCTGTTCCTTAAGAAAGCTCGGCGTCAGGTACTGACATCGCACCGCTTGGAGAATGTGTTCCATACGAGGATACCTCTTGTCTTCGTCGAATTTCACCTGATCACATCAGTATAGAAATTACATAACCATTACCATACAAACTTCTTCAGGTCAGAAGACTTAAGCTTCTAAAACATGTTTTTATCTAACTGCTATTTTATGGTATGAGCGCGATAAATAAACTTCAACTTGCTATGTTTGTATAGCTAATTAAAAAAAATACAATTCGCAGTTTACAAAAGCCAGCTATTAATAAACAATAAAGAATATGAGTAATTTTATGACACGTATAATATGCGGTATTATATGACGTATGGGAGAAGTTTACAAGCGACATCATAGAATAATCTTGAATGCATATGTACATAGAACATTTGTTATTAATGGACATGCCATGCTACAATGTTACAATTTTTTGAACAAATCCAAGGACAAATAGATCGTTTTACTAATAATTATTAGGAACTACCATACATATATAATCATATTTGTGAAAACCAATTATGATTACTTAACAACCACAGAATACGGAATAAACCAGAAACCATCAACGCGTTATTAAGTGTAGAACCGACGCGACGCGACGCCTGCTCTTGAACGCCCTACTAGCACGAATTTTTCATTAGTTACTTTTTGGCACTTAGCGCGTCGTGACGTTTTATTTCTAAAAAAATATTAATTCCAAACTCAGAATACAGAAAAACCCAAAAGCCGCATTCAGTGCTCATTACATTGATTACTGAGTAAAGACACTTCCCCCCGCGTAATATCAAATAAAATCCCCCAAAATTCGAATGGCGTTTCCGAGCTAACAACATTACGCAGTAGGGAAGTGGGATTGGTGCGGGTTTTTGGATACAGTAAACAGTAACATTTAAATAGTACTGAACGCTTCTAGTTTATTCTGTATTCTTTGGGAAAAGCAGACTTAACAAGATACATATTAAGACTTTTTAAATCGAAAGGTTCGGGAAGGCCCATCCTTTATAGTAATTTATTTTTATTTAAATTGCATGTTTTTTTGCAATACAATGTTTTTGGTACCTAAGTATTTTGAATTCATACGATTTAAGGTTTGAGATTAATACACAAAATACAATAATTGTCAACGTAAAAGTTTAGTATAATAAAACGATATACGCTCTTGTTGGTTGATGTTCCCGTGTTTTTTTTTATATATTAATCCCTGATCGTCGTGGGACGCGGCTAGTAGAAAAAACGCAATCGAACCATGTCCTTTGTGTTCAAAAATAAATTTTCGTCCACGTCATGAGACGGTATTTTGCAATTCACTGTGACGATTTCCAACTTCAGCCTTTTCGAACTTTGTACTATCATCCTTTGGCTCTCGTGGTTATCTTTTTATGGTATTTTGTTTTCGTTTCGTTCCACCATTTATTAATCCTGTATCTCTATTAATGTGAGCTTATTCTACCAATATGTACTTCCAGTGTCTAGATAAAAGTGTTGAAACTTTTTTTTCTTACAAGTCATTTTTATTTTAAGGAAGAAATAGTAAAGTTCATATCATAGAAATTACACATAGACAATATAAACAAAAGACACATAGACATGAATTCATAGCGTCTAGGCTTTACAACATCCATACTAATATTATAAATGTGAAAGTGTGTTTGTTTGTTTGATTGTCCTTCCTTCACGCCGTAGCTAAGCAATCAATCGACCTGATTTTTGGCATACAGTTAGTTGAAAAGATGGAGAGTAACACATTTTAACTGGAAAAAAGGGTTATGAAGGGGGAAAGGGGGGGGTGTCAAAGTTTATATGAAAGTCCACGCGGTCGGAGTCGCGGGCAACAGCTAGTAATAAATAAATATAAAAACCTAACATCTTTTAATAACCAACAAATAAAGTCAGAAATCAAAGAGTGGTTATCAAGTCTCGACTACTATGGCATGGAAAATTTGTTATAATTAACATCTGGACAATGAGCATATGGACTTCGTACTATTTGCTCTCCTACATCCACAACGACACAACCAAAATCACTTTTCACACTCCACAATCAGACATCAGTCATACACTCTGACTTGGTTAGCATTACGTATTTTATGATCCGTTGTGTAACTATTATTATTTATTATGATAATATTTTGTTAATTATTATTGTTTTCATTCGTACACATTTATTTAAATATTTTATTTTTCTTTTATTTGTTGTATTAATTTGTTTTGCTAGCTTAAATCATAGTTGAGAGAATTAATATAGAATATTTTTAGTATTTTAATAGATAACATGATTGCAATTTGCAGGTTTAGATGTAAATCAAAATTACCTGTGCGCTTGCAGTTAGAAAACGTTAGTCTGGTTGTTTACCGTTTAGATAATGGTTATTTCATTTTTATTGCGATATGCCAGAGACTTAAATCTATACTTTAATATTATAATGCTGAAGTTTGTTTGTATGAACGCGCCAATCTCAGGATCTCCTGGTTCGAATTGAAAAATTATTTTTTATTTAAAAGACCATTTATCGAGGAAGGCTTTAGGCTACATAACATCACGCTGCAACTAATAGGAGGGAAGAAATAATGGAAAAAGAAATCGACGGGGACGAAGTCGCGAGCAACACCTAGTGTACGAGTATAATAAAGTAAATTAGCTATTAAATTTAGATCAATTCAAAAGTTATGTATTGCTTGAAATTATAGTAGCGATATATTAATGTATAAATTATAACACATTATTTAAATTAGATTTATAACACATTATTTATTAGGTTACCAATCGTACAGTATTGCATATCTCATGTGTCTCAATTTTATTTATTATCCATTCTATAGCTATTGCTTAAGAATAAACGAATGCTATTTTGTTACTAGTTTATTGTTACATCAAATTTTAATGGAACGACTATAATTAAATTGCACTATAGACGCCTCGCTAGCAGCCTATGGGCATCTTTATTTGCTCCATAGATAGAAATAACATTGTTATTTGATGCAATGATGCTTAATATAAGAAAAGCTAAGGCCACGCCGCTTAAACCTTTAAATCAGAGATTTAGTTTAGCACATTTAAAAGTAATTTTAATATTAACTATAATTGATTTTTAGCTTTGACCAATACGCGAAAAAATGAATTGTATCGTCATTCTAACGAGCTTACAGTAAACGTATTGAGAATACCTTGACAATTGGAATCTAAAATGTGAATCAGTAAGGAAATATCATAATTTCATTTATTTATTGATGATGACAATATATTTTGTAATAGCTGTTTGGTTAAAAAGAATTTGGTTAAAAAATACAGAATTTGAAATACATACATCAACGTCGATTTATTCATACATGTATTAACTATGTCGTCTTTTATTATTAATTGACATAAACTCACGTTTTGTTTAATTGTTAACAGCGCGATAAAAGACATCGTAAGTTTCTTTTACTATCCGCATAGTGTCTCTTAGGCCGCATTAGTGCTGCCACCTGTAGTTTCTGCACGTTTCCTACGACTGTTTAATTCCACGCATTTTAATTACAACAAAGAGCACACAGTTTTACTATGTTCTTATCACATATTTACAGTACATATTATTCCAATATAATTCAAGGGTTTACTTTAAGGGGGTCCATGTTGGACAGATAGATATGTATATGATGTTCACATCTTTCTTTTAATTTTTGCACTCCTTATAATGTATTCTGTTTCAAAATTATTTTAATTCGAAACCATAGAGGGACTGGCAATAAAGCAATTTCTTCTACTAATGGGAATAACTTTATAGTTGTTATAACTGCATTATATACTTGCTCTAAGGAAATATCTGATTTTGTTATAAAAAATAATGTTTATTTCGAACACAGGATCCATATATACTCTTTAGACTTACATTGATGACATGTTATTATCCAATAAAAATAAAAATTAAATTTGTATCTGACAACAGTTCTTCTAGTTGGTTTGTGAGATGCCGGAGCGTAGTCGTGTTAGAATCAGTTATTTAACGCACTATAGGAAAGGCTGTTACGTATTATGTTGACCACATTGTTAGCTCATTTCGATGATATTTTACATTCCCATCCTTTGTTTTGACGACCGCTTGGCGCAGTGGTAGCACAACTGCTTTTTGCGCGAAGGGTCGTGTGTTCGATCCCCACGCCGGAAAATTATATTTGTATTTTTCTGGGGTCTGGGTGTTGCTATGTATTGTATGTATGTATTTACAAAAGAAAAGTGTGTATATGTAATCTATTCTGTTATCTAGTTGCCATAACACAAGCTTCTGCTTAGCTTGGAACTAGATGGCGCTGTGTATAAATGCCCTGAAAATATTTATTTATATTTATTTATTTTTTGTCACTCAGTCCAGGACATTTGGTTTGTAGTCCATTTTCAACGACACTCTTCTAGGACAATTGCAACAACGACGCCGGGGCCACAGTACTAAGCAGCAATTTTGAGTAAGATAGATGAAGGTGCGGATAATCAACTATGTTCAGACACGATGTTTATGATTTGCCTTCTCCACCTCCATGGAGGTGGCATCTTGGGTGCATTGTTAGGAATCCCTCATGTTCATACATAAGTCATGGCGAGACAACCACAGAAAGATTTGCCCACTCCTTCCAAGTTCTGCAGCATGTTGTGAGTTCTAGTTTATTTTGTTTTAATTTATATCGATAAACGACTCACTTCTGTTTATTTACTATCCTAATTTTCCAATGACAGAGCATAGTGCGACATTTCGGTCATCACTAAGAAAAAAAATTTGTTAATTTTCTGTCACTGCACATGTTATTGCACGCATCAAGCGAAATCACTACTTAGTATTTTTGAGAGTTCTCGATATATGAATAAAGAAAGATGTAGTTGAAACATTCAGCATTAAGCATGCCGCATAATGCGCTCTAGTGCTATAATTGGAAAATTGGGATTTTGTGTACCTACTTATTACGTCTACGTATTTGTGTCAGAACGCCTCGCATATTCAATGTCATTATAGCTTCATATATTAGTATAAATAAATGAACGGACTAGTTAATTTACACTTATATTATATTTACGGAACAGTATATTTTTAACGTTTTACCAGTCTGATCCTGTACGGCTGAAGCTAAGCTGATATCCGCCCGGCGACAATCGCCACAGGTGGTGCAAGGTACAAGGTTGAAAGATTAGTAATTTTGATTGCAGACCTCGATATTATCAATAGAAAAGACAAAGCCCTGTCAATTATCAAATTACTATTGATAATACAAGGAAAAACTCGGTGTTAAACGCTTACCATCAATAATTTTATCAATTCTGATTCATAACATCGCAATAAGAAAACACAACAGGTGTACGAATATCTGCTTCATCTTTATTATTATTTTTAAGATAATTTAAAATTTTGGCTTTACGACGTCAACGAAGACATACCTAATTACAATTTTACAATTGTATGTTCTTATTTTAAAAAGAGCAACTATCAGAGTTTCTTGCCGGTTCTCTCTAGAGTCTCTAGTCATCTGTGTAGAAACTGCCTTCCGAACCGGTGATAAATGTTTTGTAATACCATGACGATTCAAAAGTGTTACTATATGTAGCCTAATTGAATAAAGAAACATTTGACTTTGACTTTGAATTTACATTTTTTATGTCGTTGGCTACAAAAGTAACATGTACTCTAAATACTAAACACTATAAGTTATATCCGACGAAAAACATTAAATGTAAAAAAATGCCAAGTCTCTCGATGCAGTCTTTCTATCGTAAAAAGTTTTGAGATCATATAAAAGCCAAGTCCTATTCAAATTATTTTGTAGTTATAAATTAATATTTATAACTTTGGTTTCAATAGTTTTCTTTAGATTATAATTATAGTGACTTGATAATGAGCACATGAACAAATAAAACGGAATATTTGGAGGAGTTGAAAGTAACACACACCGCAAGCTTACTGTTGTCGGTAGTGACCATCATGATTTACCCATAAAAATAATCGGATCACAGGTCTCGTCAGTAACATTTGCACATAATTCCAGGCAGCAAGCAGCTTTTAATTTGTGGTCAGTAAATCGACATATTTTATGCTTAGAAGTTTTAGTTTTTTAAGGCCAGGCCAGTTCGCAGAATCTGAGGAATGACTGATTTTTAAGCTTCCAGACTGAAGGAATTACGTGGAATTGTCCTAGATAAAAATTCTTGTAGACTCAAAAAGAATCAAAGTAACAAATAATCCAACAGAATATTGGAAAAGTGGCGTAATAATTCTGCAAAAAAATCTTGAAAATCACCATAAAAATATACTTCAAATTCCGACATCCGCAATTTTCAATGACAGTGAAATGATTTTTTTTTACACAATTCGGTAATTAAAAAATAAAATAAAATGTACTAAATCTTTACGTTTTCTTACAGTTATGCAAAAGTCAACCATATCAATAGAACGCCTAGCTTTGTAATTATTGTTTACGCGCGTCAATTTAGTCTGCCAGCTACGCTGGCCGTGTATGTTTGGGACGCTCTGCGCTTTCTGACATTTGCGTGATACTTGACTGGCCGACGAATGCCAGTACAGATAGCAGAAAAAATAATTTAAAGTTGATTTAATTTAATATTTGAAAAAAAAATTTTTTTGATGAAATGTAGAATCCTTTACAATACTGACCAAGATTATTTTGTAGTGCAAGAAAGGTAACTGCAACTGATACTACCACGAGTGCAAGGTCAGCGAAGAAAATAATGTGTTTTTGTAATATGGAGTGGGGAAAATACAGATTTGAAGGACGAATACATAGAATGCTTTTTGGGAAAAATAGAAAAACAATTAGTCAAATTTTACTTGCAATGAATTCTTCCGTTAATCGTAGACTCCAGACGCAATCGTGGTATGCTAATACGTGACGGCAACCAACTAATCAACCTTGAATTTTAATATCATAACATCAGAAGTGTGCGGGATAGATAATATTTTATCTATACTTATAATAAATCTGTAGAGATGTAAATTTTGTAAATGAAATATAATTCCAAAATAACCATGCGCGGGTGATGAGGGATCGATACTGACGCGAAAAATGTAATTACTAAATTTTTGTCTGTCTGTCTGTTTTTCTGTAAACCGTTATAGAAACAAAAAACTACTGGATGGATTTTAAAAAAAACTTGGTACAATTATTTTTCATACTCGTGATCTGGTTATAGTATTCTTTTCATCACACTACAATCAATAGGAGCGGAGTAGTGAAGGGTAATATTGGGAAAACGGGAGAAGTTACTCCATTTTCAATCTTCCGTTGCGTGTGCAACCTTAATGGTTAAAGCTACACAGAAATCATGTATGATGATAATGTTTTCCTTAATATTATATAAAAAATATACAAGGACTGTGCCTACAATATTATGACTTTTATGGTTGACTCACAATAACGCTAATAAACAAACTTAACATTATAAACTATTCTATAATAAAGAATTATAGAATTCGGTACAGAAAAACCAAAACCGTATTATAGGTTTATAGATATGCTAATAAACCATTGCGAGTAAATACTGAAAAGCCGCCAAGCGCGTATTACGTAATAGTAATAGTTCGAAAAATTCCAGAATATTTCATTGTCTGCAAGTTATAAGCAATCGGGATTGCTTAAATAACAGTCCAGAATATTCTTTGTCTA
Source organism: Eurema mandarina (assembly GCA_018238005.1). NCBI lineage: Eukaryota > Metazoa > Arthropoda > Insecta > Lepidoptera > Pieridae > Eurema > Eurema mandarina. The sequence continues at coordinate 9,782 of DWAJ01002036.1, read as the reverse complement.
TACTAATATTATAAAGAAGTAAAGATTATGTGTTTGTAAAATTGTAAGGGGTAATCCCGGGACCTAAAGACCCGATTTTAAAAATTTTTTCACCAATAGAAAGCCACATTATTGCTGAGTGTCATAGGCTATATAAAAAACTGAAAAATAAAATGGCTTTTACGTTGTAGTTCGTTTTTCAAAGTGAATCGGAGAAAAAACGGTCGAATAAAAACGTTTCTTACGCACGCTGCCTTAACTATGAAATACATATTTCTGAGTTCTAGAGAAAAGATGTGGAGCTTGGAAATTCCTACAAAAAAGTAAACGACAGCATAACTAAATGTCTAACCTTTATATTTAAGTTATAAAAAATAGGAAAGGATTATTAACATTATGCCCAACGAAGTGGGCACGGGTCAGCTAGTATTGTATAAAGATATAAACAATTAACGTGCTGCACTTAAGAAGAGTCTGTTACCGACCGCACCGACACCAATTGTCCAGATATTTACAATTCATAAAAATAAATAAATATTTGTATAAATGTTATTTTTTAAATAATCTAATTAATTATAAAATTTTCTTTGCTGACCGTACCCGTCCTAAGTAAATATGACGGGACGCGAATGCGGTGGTATCGCGATAGCCGAGTGCGGGGCCCCGCGCGCCTGCTCTCTTGCATCCCCTACTTCACCCACGCATATTGAAAGAACACGAACAGCCTCGCCTTAAATGGGTTGCTAGTAGTCGTTATTTATATGTTATATAAAAATTTGTGTTTCTAAGTACATGGTATAAATAATGCCATAGATATATACCATGTACATTGTACATATGTATACGTGTGTGCTTGAACCAATGTGAGTGTATTAATTTGATAGGGCTACATAGTCGGTAGTTAAGTATAGACAGCCATTGCTCGTAACTTTGTCGCCATCGATTTCTATTATCATAATATAGTCAATAGTTTCTAAGACTCAAACAAAGAAAACTCTTCAGTTTTTAATATAGTATAGATATAAACTAACCCAATTAAGTACTGCGTTATACACCTCCCGTTCCTCTCGCACATTTAGCTCGTCTTTTCTAATTAAACCTATCAATTCCGGCGCCGTCAGCTGAAGGAATTCTTCCTCTTGGCACACCTGAAATAAAAATAAAAGTGTTTTTATAATAAAAAGTATGATAGGTAACATTGTATCTATATAAAAAATGAATCACTGAAAAATGTACATATGAAACTTCTGATCGACTGACACAACTTTGAATATGATATTATATGATTGAATAATGTATTCTTCATTGTCAGCAAAAAAGTTTGGAAGTCATTGTTTGGACGGAAACTATTTTTTTGTCTATACACAACGACACAAAAACTTAAGTTTCGTAATTAACGAAAAAACCCAGGTAATTTATTGAGAAATTCTTTTATATATAAACGATAGTGCTGATATAATACACCTTACTATTTGTACTATATCATCACTATACGTCGTATACAAAGTACTCAATGCTTATTAGCATATAATATGTAGTATCATTATAAATATAACGTAACATACAAAATAAATTTTAGAAATATGGCACGTAGTTATATCCCATCTTTTTTTCTTTCTTTTGTTAGCCTTATATTTTAAATTTTGTTAAATAAAGAGTCATAAAATTTTGTTGCGGCTACAATAATTTACATCTGAGATACAAAAAATAACGCTCCAAGATAGGAATATTCTCCGTGTATTACGAAACTATCCACTATATAATTAAAAAAAAGTAAAACGTTATACGTCAATGATATGACTTGCGTTTTCGTAATCAGTTTTAAATATTCATAACTTTAATTTCATAATATAGATAGATACATCCTTTCTAGGAGCAAAAATTTGACATTGTTTATACTCGTACATATTTATCTGAGCATATCTATGTTCAAATATGAGATAATATTATTACAAATTCGAATTCTGTTATTTTATTCTTTTCAAATTTTCTTTCTAATTCATTGCTTAATTTATTTTTGTAACTTAACTTAATAGAATGACGATTTTTGTAAGTGTTTTAAAAGTAAATAAAATAAATATTCAGTTAAACTCGTGAAGGTACGATTGCCTTTTGCATATTCATTTAGTAGTGACAATGCCGGTATCGGTATTACATAATATTGACTATTTAATATTGTAGATTAGATAAACAGTTTTGTTAAATGCGTTTCGTAATAATACCGAAATGTAATACGTGAAATGCGAAAGTTTTTAACCAAAAGTTAGCATGCAGATAAGACCACACACCATCATGAATATTTCTTAAAATATATTTTTGTCACAATAGTTAGATATCCATACTAATATTATAAATGGGAAAATGTGTCTGTATGTTTGTCTTTCTTTTTTCATCGTGTTGTCTACCTAAATGTAATTTTGTATAATATATAATTTGTGGTGATAAATAAAAATGTATTATTATTATTATTTATTTCACACCTAAAAGGCTGGACCGATTTAGTTGGTATGTAGATAGATGATGTCCTGGATTAAAACATAGGATACTTTTCATCCCGGTATTGCCACGGGAACGGGAATTACGCAGGCAAAACCGCGGGGAGCGGCTAGTTAAACTATAATCAAAATACGGTAGTCCATTCTGTTGTCTTTAAACTAAAAAGTAATGTACGTATTGGGGTTGGCGGAAAAGTCCTCAAAAGCACCCGTGACACCGTCCCATAGCGGGATATTGGAACCTTGGGGCTTTAATCGGTTCGAGTACGACATAACCTACTTTCTCTTGGGATATTTAAATTAGCCTGACTAAATTTTTTATATCAGTATTGATACAGGAAAGAATATTGTACGTTTATACGACATAGCTAATCTGAAGTAGAATGGCGCTATCACATCCGTTTCCTTTAATCAAATTCATATTCAGTTGATTTTTAATCAATTCGATGTGACGATGAATATTGTATTCAGCATACTAAAGCTTAATTTGTATTTAATAATTTATAAAAACCGGAAATAAAAGACGACAATGTACTGAAATTACATTTTTGAATATCCTTGCTATCCTTTTTTACTTGTAAATAAAAATAAAAAAAAATTAAAAAAAAAGAAAATATGAACACCCGGAGATTAAAAAATCATAATCGTATGAGAATTTAATGTATGTATTTACTATATACAATTGAAACCGAATGAAATCCTTTTTATTCAAAAAAGTTTGTTAAAGTCAAAAGTATCTTTATTCGACAAGGCTACATATAGTGACACTGTTGAATCGTCATGGTTGATGGTATTATAAAACATGGCGAGCCACCCGATGCAAAGTGGTCATCACCGCCCATGAACACTCATAGAGCTTAACAGCTCTGATATGGGCCCTTCAATTTCATCTGATACGCAACTATATGCGCACCTCTGTTTAGTTTGTATACAAAACGATTGTTTTATTTAGATACGTAGTACAATGCAATGGTTATCTCCATTACCGGGATTCACACCGGGAAATTCATTTGAAAATTTTAAATGTGTCCTGGAATATTATAACTATTACATATATTAAGGAGAGAACGATTATTACCTGTGTAAAGTTCCTCTCAATAAACTGGTTGGCTTTCTTCTTGAGGTCGACGCAGCCGTGCTGCTCCGCGAAGTTGGCGATGCCGATCGCGTTGGACGGGTCGAGCTGCCGCTCGAGGAAGGCGCAGCACGCGTCTATGACATTCGATATCTGCGGCATACGACTGCAATATAATGTCCCTTGATACAATAGTACCGTGGAACATTCTGGTAGGAAACGAAGAGATCGGGCATGCCTTAAAGTCTCATATCAAGCTGACGAGCTTCGATCAGTTTAGGGCTATTTCAAGGCTAGGCCTAAACACGGAAACTCGACGAATAACACGCCTTTAGTAGGATTTAAAAGTTTCAAAATCGATTTAGTTGATTTAATGTCTACTTCTTCCAGCGTTACACATAATATTTCGTATAGATAAGATAAATGTTTTAATAAATATGGGGTTTGATAAGTCAAATGTTTTCTAAATATAGTCTCAGATAAATGTCTGATGATTATAATTTGTTTCATTTTTGTGGCGAAGTACTAAGTACCTAATAATAGCACAGGTAAGAATTTACGTTTTCAATTCTATCATATGAAAAGTATACGATGAAAAAATTATCAATTCATTATTTAGGGTTCAAAACCCGTACCAATCTGACCTTTGCTCGTATCGTACACTGATTGGGCCACAAATAAATCTTTCGATAACAGATAGCAATGTGTTGTGTCTGGAAGCTTGATTTTTACATAAAAATAATACGAGTTAAATGAATGAAAAAAGTAAAAACTTAAACATAAGCAGAAATATGAAGTAAAACTTACATTCGAAAATTTTCAATTCACTTATTAAACAACAAATGTAGTTAATAATATTAGGTATTGTTTTATTCTCAAGTCACAAGTAGAGGCACATGGCATGTGTAAAATTTTGAAAGAATTTCATGTTTTAAGATAAAGATGTTGAGCTGGTTTGAAAACAGGTTCCTTGAATTTATTAGTTTGACGTTATTTGAAGTACGCAATATCATATAATTGCTTTATTTGATTTCATAATCAACTACTGTTTGGATTACTGCTTAGTCATTCCGTAATTAATATTTCCTCAATGGGTAAGGTGACCCATTATCATTTATGGCGTTTTAATTGAAAATTACTGGGCAACAATCATCTTTTTTTTTACTTAAATATACTTATTATTATTGCTGCGTTGATATTTCTATTAAATGTACAGATAAAAGCTACACGTTTTCTTTTACTTATTTTAAACGACTTCTAATTCTTTATATTTATATGTTTTATGTGTCTGTTTGCTCAGAAATGGCCACCTGATGAAACAATTGTCACGATTTCTTTTTTATTTGAAAACATATGATTTCTATGTAGCTCCTAGTAATTTGGTGTAATGGTACCAATAAGGAATCTTAATTAAGTTCAGTTATGCAGCAGGTTTAAATTATTTACACATAATGTCAGTCACATTATTTGTATATAGAGTCCGTACCGAATTTGTATATTAAACATACAAATTAAAATAAATAAATAAATAAATACGCTTTTATGATTTAATACTACTGAGTACACTATCGACATTGATAACAAAAAGGGCCATATAGTTACCTGGAACATGGTAGCAGCGGGAAGCAGCTGGCACACCGTGACCTCTGTGATCCGCACCTTGCCCGTGTACATGAAGTACACGAGCCACGCCATGGCCGACGGACAGACGCCTTGCAGTCTCACGCGAGACATGTCGCACTCCTTCAGACCGCTTGTGAACATCGCCTGCGATAGATATTGTTTACTTAACAGTCACAACGCGATCATTACTTCTACTATTATGTACTGCAGTGTCATCCATCCTAAGCCCAATCATATTTTTTTTTCCTCTCTCCTCCAACATAATCGGAGATATTAATACTGTAAGTCATTCATACCAGTTATCGCATTTGTTCGTCCTATCATTCCTCATACTTTATCTTTCTAGCATCCATCACCATTCGCAACTTTTATTGCCCAATCATATTGTACTTATTCAGCCTGAACATCACCTGCGATAGTCTATTGTTCATAAAGCGATTACTTGTACTGATATCAGGACTTAAAAACATAGGACATAGGTTCTGTATCAAGTTTTAGATTAAGTTAAGTACATCACAATACGTTCAGTGATCAGACAGGTGGTGATATTTTTGCATCTATACTTTTTGGTTGGCAGAAATCAATACCGTAGTAATCTTTCATAGTTAAACTTCATTGATCACGTAAGAGCACTGAGCAGTAATCTTACAGTAGGTAATATCTTTTCACAGTAAAAGTAAATTGTACAAAGCACGTAGATGTTATGATACCTTTATCGAAGGACTTTGACATGCAATGAACTTAAAACGTATTGTGACGTACATTTGTGCATGTGGTCGAAGAATGGCTAATTCTTATCAAAAACGTTCTTGATATCATTGTAGCTTTCATTACACAAAGCAATAACAAAACACGTATTATATCCACCTTGTCATGTTTGTTAGACTATATTTTGTTGTTGATCGGCGCTGGGAATACCCGAACGCAAAGATTCATAGAATGTGAAGATTAGATTAGATTTAGAGATTTTAAACTGCCCACAGACAAATTATTATACGTACAGTCTACTGCAAAAGTAAATTTAACTTTACAAAATTCTCAAAGCTATAATATTCCCTTGATTCGTGGTTATTTATTCATTTTTATATTATTAGTTCCCTGATCAGGCGGTAGAAAATTTTTGCGGAAAGATCACATTTTGTCATATTGGGTGTGGTGATTAATATAGTTAGTAGTCGTCTAACACTAATTAATACTGTGGAACCGGTATTATCAAGTACATAACATAAAGAAGCGTTAAAGAATTAACATACCTTAAAATAAGGGCTGCCTGCTGCCAAAACAACTTTGTGAACGTGAAACAATTCATTGCCGACTTCTAACACCACGTCAGTCAACATATGGTGAGACCTCATTGTGAAGAGCATCTGTAGAAAATAATACAAAATACGTCAAAGGTTGAACAAGAAACGAAACTAACGTCACATTGTGTATGAATGTAGGTAATATTTACGTCGAATTGTATGATGGATTTTGTTAATAACAAAATTTTACCCATGAGAAGAACATGAATAATTTAATCTAATCCTATATTTAGTAGCAAATTATTCAACAACTAAGCTTTGTTAAACTTAACCCATTCTCTTATGGATATTCAAATTTTATTTTATACAAATAGAGGAAGTATAAATTAGATCATAGTTCTAGATTAAGACTGTCGCATGAAACTTAAAGACGAAATCTCAAATTAGTCATGTTTTATCACACATACGCAGTATTCATACGTATATTATGTTTTTCATAAGATATTCTGGTAACATACTGTAAAATAATGATCTTAAGAAACATTTAAGATAGGATTAAAACATCAAGGGTTTGTTGATAAAAAATAATGAATACGAGAGTCATTTTAATTAAAAAGTGTGACTTTTAATAAAAAGATCAAGACAAGAGTGGTAATAAAATATGAGTTGGTACATACTGGTTTTTAAATATGTCTACGACAATTTAAACTATATGTAGCCTAGTTGAATAAAGATATGTTGTCCTGAATTTCCCGGTATAGGTCAATTTCAGAAAAACATACGTCAAAAAGTTCACTGTTTTTCTCATGTTATTTAACTTATACGTAAAACCCCTACAGATATTGATTATTATCGAAAAATAGCAATTATGTTTTATATATATACTTCTGGGTTAAACGATTTCAGTTAAATAGTCCTTAGTACATACCATGCTTCAAATGAAAAATTATTGTTTTTTTTAAGGTACAACCGGCGGCCGGTACTGATTTTGTTCAATGGTTAATAAAAACCTTTTTATCATTGCAGCCAGTGTATATTTTGGACGAGAATCGAGATAAATAATCTTAAATAATAAATATGATAAACTCAGACTTTAATTAGTCACGTAAAATAACAAACATACATTAAATAATAAATGAATCATACATCGCTATAAACCACACATCGGGATAAACCCTGTTAAATTATAAGAAATGTGATTAAAAAAGCCTTCACTACTGTTAATATTGTTACTAACAATACTGTCAGTATTGTTAAAGAGTGTTTTCATGTCTGACTATCAAAGTCGATATGCAAATAAAATAATTTATAAAAACTTTTGATTCTTTCAAATGGTAAAAACTTAAAGCCAAAGGAGCAAGCAAATACCAAAACTGTAAACTTCCTTCTAATTTTACAGTTTTTCTATTGGGTGTTGAAAAACGTCAAAATATGTGTGGCCATGCCTTAGGTACGGAAAACAAAGGTAGTCGTGTGTTTCCCAAGTTAGCTGGGCCCCAATAAACAAAATATAAATATCAACTTCATGCAGGATATTCGGAGACCCGGGGACACATACGTCTAAAAGTCTTTCAGTATACGTATACCGAGTATTGAAGATGTCGTCAACACAGCTATAACGATGTCTTCAAAATTTGGAAAAAATATCTTTGTAGACAAATAACTTACAATAATTCTGTAGAGCGGTCAATTCTGTATATATAAAATATATTTCCAAAATAACGAACGGGGGTGATTAGGGGTAGATACTGTTGCCAAAAATGCAATCAGTAAAAATTTTGTCCGTCTGTCTGTATAACCGTTATAGAAACAAAAACTACGGGACGGATTTTAACGAAACTTGGTACAATTATTTTTCATACTCCTGACCGGACGGTTACTTATACTTTTCATCACGCTACAATCAATAGAAACGGAGCAATGAAGGGAAATGTTGGGAAAACGGGAGAAGTTGCTCCATTTTTTAAGATGGCGCGTGTGCAACCTTAATGGTTAAAGTTACACAGAAATGACGTACGACGGAAATGTTCTCCTTAAAATTACATGAAAAATATTCCAAAACAGCATATGTCTATCTTTACTGGTTGACTCACAATAACACGTGTAACTCCCGATAGCTTAGCAGTTCGAACGCGGACGAGGCACAGGCAACAGCTAGTAGATAATATTTTAACACTTCATAATCTTATTTATAAACGACGTAAGTTTTAGATGTGTCAATTACACATCAAAATTAGTTTACTTTTAATGTGTACATTACACTGGTTACCCTATTAGTAACTATATTTAAAGAACTCAATCGTCATGGTAATATATTACGCTATGTACTACGCGGAAATCATGTTTATTTATTTAAGCCGAAACGCGTAAATTAAAATTTGGAAACTATTAATTAAATTATGGATTAGTAACATGTAATATATTACATTTTAATATAAATGTTGTTTATGTCAATTACGTAGCAATTGTATGTAATTATCTATATCTATATGTTTCCACTAAAAGCTAACAAATTAAACAAAAATTTTCACTGATGAATCACATGGATAATATATCGTCATTTATCGTCGAGTGACGAGTTATCAAATTTTAAAAAATAGGAATCTCGTCCATTTTCAAGTTAAAAAATACAGACATCCTGGTTTGAACAAATTATTATTATTTTAGAAAATGCGAAAAAGAATATAACCTTGAACAACCTACTATACAAGTTTCTAAGAAAAAAAATAATTTACATACTGAATTTACAGCAGTAGGTATTTTAATAGTTAGACAACACGCTCGGTTAAAATTTGCCGAGTCATGATAGCTTGCGTTTACGACATTGACTAACAATCGCTATCGTCGTCGTTTATCTTATTGTGTTATGTGATAATTATGTAATACGTAATACTAATTGTTATTTAACGTGCATAACAAATACTGTATCTATACTAATATTATAAAGAAGTCAAGTTTGTGTGTTTGTTAAATTGTAAGGGGTAATCTCGGGATCTACTGAACCGATTTTAAAAATTCTTTTATCTTTATTATTCACTAGAAAGCCACATTTTTTGCTGATATTTTGCTTATATAATTAAGTTACAAAAATAAAAACGATTATTAACGTTATGCCCAACAAAGTGGGCACGGGTCAGCTAGTATATAATATAAGAATATTTTGCCGGCTCATATAATACCGCATATCTACTGACATAAAAATTAAAATTTTTATTCTGTACGAATATTATAATTAAAAATAAGGTAAAAAAATCTTTAAAAACAAGCTTTTATTTAAATGCGCTAAAAAGAAAAAAATAAACTTTTACACTATAACTTTACTGTCAACTTATAACATTTCAAATTCAACATATTTGACACAATTTA
>DWAJ01002035.1:0-19225 GCA_018238005.1 Eurema mandarina | reverse complement strand
TGTCCTACTGTTTTATCGAATTTATGTTTTTCTTACCATTTTAATTTATTTATGTATTTATTTACTACTAGCGACCTGCCCCGGCTTCGCTCGCATATGTAAGCTATCCTATGTTTTAAGTTGGATCAAATTGCACACGGTGTTCAAATTTAATTTAAAAGGGTTCAGTATAGGAGTCGATCGCGGACCAACAACTTGACACATAATCTATACTAATATTATAAAGAAGTAAAGTTTGTGTGTTTGTTCAACTGTAGGGGGTGATTTTGGGATTTACTGAACTGATGTTAAAAATTCTTTCATCAATAGAAAGCCACATTAATGGTGAGTGTGGCTATATTATAAAAATCTGAAAAGGATAATTAAGATCATGCCCAACGAAGTCGGCACGGGTCAGCTAGTTTATACATATATATTTAGATTACTAAGTATTGATATAAAATTATATGAGTCATGTTTAAAGTGTAATAACTGTGCAATTAATATATTTTGTTGACGTATCTTATAATAATGCATATTATGTCATCACTAAATGAGTATAGTTGTTATAATGCTACTATAATTGACAAATTATTGCTAAATATTGTGTCTGTGGCAAATGTCATGAATTGAATGTTTCGTCTCGCTCACTCACTTGTCACCGCGGGGTTTTGAAGAAAAAGCGGGAGCGTCACTCTTAAAACAGAAAATGATTGTATTCTATATGATAAATGTGTTAAATAAATATAATAGTTAAAGTTCTGCCGTGTCAAAGAAAAGTGATTGTATTCTTTAAGATAAATGTGTTAATTAAATATAATAATTAAAGTTTGGTTGTTATAATAGAGACTTATAACATGGAGGAGTAACGGGCACTATCAGACTTACGCAACAGAACCAACCAATAACTACATTATTACTTTCCAAGCCAGTAAATTAAAAACGCATATTTTGTGGAACACTCGCGCTGATAAAATCAACATAAAATTACATGTCGCCATGAGTAATGAGCAGTCCAAACTTCAATTTATTAATGTTTGTTCCATATCAATTACAGTAAGTTTGATCAGTGTCACTATTCTCCGAAAAATGTTGACGCATGAGGGATTATGATGAATATTAGAGTACGCCGAGTGTATCGAGTATAGGCTAATGATCGATGGGCTACAGACTTACAGAATGCTTTCGTGTTACACAAATTGTAGTTCTTTAATGATAATTTCATTCAATAGAGGTATACCGCCAAGTAGTGTTTTTGATTGTAGACATATGTTTATTGTATTTTAATTAACTTGCTCACACGTTCAAAGTGAAATCCTAGTGGGAAACATAGATCTAACTTATTCGTTCAATATAAGCTTAACCAAAAGTTAACCTTTATAAATGCACACACGATTTTACTCTAATGGGTTTCAAACGTATACGTAAACGTAAGTACCTACTAATTTACTAACTGAAATATTACAAGAAAGTAAGAAAATTTTAATGAAACTAGGTCACGAACGAACTACGAGTCAGACTTCGTAACGTTAATTGTTTTTATCAAACAACGTTAAGCCTAAACGTAGCTTTTCACTGATTTCACTTATGTAGTTAGTAAATAAAAGTCAAGAAAAAATGAAATAAGGAAACGTTAACGCCACGATTTTTCATTTGAGAATATTATTTTTGAATTTTTTATTGCAGGTAAAACTGACGTAAGGCTGAAATTTAATGTTATTTTGCAGGCCAATTTATCTTGTTAAGTGAATGAAAATAATCATTACTATCAAAGACATAATTGTAATAAACTTTTTAAGGTTAAAGTCCAAAGATTGCCATCATATTATAATCCTACAACCTGTCTGTACATAACAAATCTAAACTTACTGAAATAGTGTTAAACGTTATTATCTAAGGACAAACATACTCTAGTACAAATGTAAATTTGCTCGAATCGTGAGGAACCTGCGCTTCGCTCGGTCAACAAATTGTGACCTGAATTGCCTATATTCAAAGCCATAGCACGTCAATCCAATGCTTCATTACATCGGCATTACATTCCAAAACTTCGTTTAAGAGTTAGGAAGGCAGCTAAAGCCCGCTTAGTTATGAAATATTTATGAGTCAAAACGTTTATATTTGAAAGCATAGCCGCTCCGCTCGAAATTCAACCGAAACTTCGAAAATAAATGGCTCGAGATAATATTGTATGGAATAAGCGGTACTACGTCAATTTTTTAACTTGTTTGTTGATTTCTTAATTCGCGTATTTTATGCCTGTTGGTAACAGAGACGGGAGAAACGTTTTTCGTATTACATTAATTAAGGTGATGGGACCCTTTTAGGATTCATTTATATTTTTCTATTTCTTTCTTTATGACTTTTTTAATTATTAATTTACGTCTATTTAATATAAAAAGAATACATGGGCTAGGCTTTATATTTACGATTGTATTACGGAATTAATAGTAACCATCCATCCATCCTCTATGAGGGAAGTTATCGCTTACATCAGGTCAACTTCCTGACCGTAGCTGATCAAAAAATATATCCAACCTGTACTTATCTCTCAATTCATAATAATTTGATTATTATATTCATTTGATTAAAATCTATTATTCCAGTTACGACGGTCGTGTGAAAGGGCCGAGCGCGCACTGGGCGGACGCGTCGCTGGCGGGGCGGGCGCGCTGGCACGCGGCGCCGCACTCCGCACTCAAGATACGTGACGTCATCCCGACCGACCGGGCGCTCTACCGCTGCCGGGTCGACTTCAAAGTGTCACCTACGAGGAATTACAAGCTCGTGCTACATGTTATAGGTAAATAACAATCACCATAATAATGATCCGCGCTCAAGATGCATGACGTCATACCGACCGACCGGGCGCTAGGATATATTAAAATAGCCTAAAACTAGTTTGCCGTTTTTTATAAAAATGTAGACTTAATCATAAATCATCGACACTTAAAACACATCCAATTTGAATAATTTATGTAAGATTAAAGATAATTGTGTATTTCAGAATCTTATAAACTTTATGTCTAAGCAAAAAACTATATAAAAAACATTTGTACCATGTGAAAATTAAAAAAAATACACTTAGCTGACATAAATATATCGATAGCAACTGACTATCTTATTACTAAAGTCACATTTTAAAGACAAGAACAAAGGCAAGCTAATACGCCATGTCCTATGACTTCGTAGAACTCACTATATAGGTACTACGTGACGTGATTTTGAGTCGTGTACTCAACTTCGCAACTAGACAAAGTATCCCATACTTCTTACTACCACTTCTTGCTACGTGTCGTCGAAAACTTCACAAGCGAGATCCGGTATGGTTAAAGAAGTTTAAACTTGATTAAATTTGTACTGCATTGGTTTCGTTAATGTTTGAAATTTTGTATTGAGGGTATAAATGTATTATGTACGTTGCATTGTAATTGTGTAATTAGCATAAGATACCTGACATCGTCCGTCAATTACAAGAGTACTTGATTAGATGACAGGGCACTAACTTGATAACATTGATGTACATCGGATTAGTAGATTATAATTTTGAATTATAAAAAGTCATGTCTTTCTACTCGCGATAAACTTAAAAACTTTGAAGTACCTATATACGGTTTGAACCAAGATTCAATAAATTAACAATAGTATTTATACGATTGAATTTTGACCAAAAAATTACAACTAATTTCATAAAATAAGATTTATATTTTCAATTTCTTATTATTATAACACCACTTTTAATTCCGTAATGATTTCACATTACACACGTAACCGCAAAACCGTTGAAAAACGACCTCTGAACGAACAAAAATATAAATTAAGATACGTGAAAATGATGAATCATAATTAAAACGGTTTTTATAAGCATCTCTTACCTTGACCCACTTGTCTTACAATAGTGTTGGCCGACTTTTCGTTGTTTTATTGGCGAATAAAACAACGAAGATGTTAATTAAAACTTGTACCCTATGAGAGTAATTATTATTGTCTGATGAAGTTGCAAATTACCGCACAAAGAGAAATCAAATATAATACTTTTACGTTCTATTTAGTTTGTTAAATTTAATACAATAACAATATCGTATTACAATTTTATTTATTTATTGGGTTTGACGAAAGGTATTTGCTGGGAATATAAATAATAGAAATAAAATTGTAAGGCATATTTTATTGAACTGCGTATACTTTTTATCAATAGGGAAATAACGCACCTATACGCTAGAATTAATATTAAATTCTTGTTTTCCTTTAAATGAAATAATACTTTAAAAATATTTTAAAAATGCAAGCTATCCAAATTACAAAACATTACATTTTAGTAAGCAATGTCAACAAAAACTTGATGAGGACTATTTTCAATTGAGATTGGACTTAAAACCAAACTAATCTCGTCTCTAGTGGACATGGGGATAGAAAAACCGAATGACGTTGCGTTTGGAGAACGAATTCGGGCGGTTGACCGTAGACAGTATTTTTTGGTTGATCGATTATGTACCACGGGATTAAAATATGTGTAAAAGACAATCTACCTTACAAATGTACAGGAAACTTGATTAGCGGCATTGTTATGAAACCTATGTTACAATTAAAGGGAAATGTAAATCATAAACTTTGAACCACAATCTTTATTGTTTCGTTAAAGACCTTTCTATGTACAATTGTACGGTCAACAATTGAATTTGGATGAAACACCACTTTATTTTGAATTGGTTCTTCTTCACCATACACTAGTATTAACCGAAGTCCATTTTTTCAAATTTATCCAATTATTCTTGTCAGTTTTCGCAGCAAAGATGCATCGGATCGGAAAAGTAATTTTACCTGTACGGTTTCGTTTGATGTGGGTGCTCTGTACGGCTCCGTGAAATATAGAAAAAACTTTCATACGTCGGCTGGATTAATCGAAAAGGCACAGTTTTATGTTTTACAGTTTTCGGGATTGCAATAAGACAACATGGTCTTTCGTATTAGTGATCGCGGATCTGGAAATAATTGTTTTTGGGGAAGTAAAAACAAAGATGAAACACTAGCACTAAAATCAAATTTAAATATCAATGAAGAGGAAATACAAACTTTTCACTCCATTCTTAAATTAACCAAACCATACCACATCTTTAATATATCGAAATTGCAATTTAAAGTCAAGCGAATAGAAATCCGTTACTGTCGTGTCAGTTATAAGAACAAAGATCTCAAGGATGTGATGAATATCCCTTTAGTTAAAAACTAATCAATCACGGAGAACAGCTGACGTGTGAAATTCCTTCTGTTAAATCGCTCTGCCATTACGCTTTTTGTTACTGTCTTGTGATCTATAGCTAGACGTATCTACGTTCGTATCTGTCCTCTATCTTTATACTTTAATATTAAAAGGAACTTTATAAAATCGAATTATAATCACCACGCTCAAGTTATGACGATAGTCTTCTGTAGAAAGCTTAGAATTTAAGACGGCTAGTTGAAAAAACAATTGAGGCATTATGCAAGTTATAAGTCATAAAATAAGAAATAATATTCTGCCTGTCTCAGAAAAGAATAACATCACGTCGGTAGCACTAATATTAGTACTAATCGACGTTTCCCGCTCTTTAAACAGACGATTTTAAAACGAAAGAGTAAATTTTAAATTAACAGCGTTAACGTTTTGTTTATTGGACATTTATGAAACATGCTACGCGTAATAAAATTACCGGGCCAGTTTAAAGTTATTAACCGGCAGTTACTTTTATCTGCTTTTTTATTGTCAACTCGATTCATACATGTACGATCGTAAATGCATCGAGTGGTTTAAAAATGGTTAGTTGTATTAAATAGCATAGCTTCTCTGATGATAAATAGCTTTTGGTTGGTAAATTGGACTTTCACCATAATTGAAAAAACGTTGCTTATTTTTATTTAAGCATTTTATAAGGTTATGCAGTTAAAATATAATGTATTGAAAATAGCCCGTCTATTTTTTTTTGCAATAGAAAGTTTTAACGTACCCACAGAGCAAAGGCACGTTAAAATGTTTGTAAAGTCATCATGCTTGAATTCTAGCAAGCTATAAAATATACATAATATATGCATTGTGTATAACAGTGATTATGTTCCTCATTTGTACATTTAATTTCATATTTAAGTAATCTTCTTTATCTTCTTCTTTCTTCTTTATCTCTATACACCGCTGATGCAAATTATAGTTAATGATAACTGTTTGAAAATAATTATTATTTTAAAAATAAATGTCAACATGGTCCTCCTAAGCCTCCAACGGACCTAGGCATAACCTACAGGGAGTAGTTAAATTAAATAACAAGCACACTAATTACTCATGTGACCACTTAATTTTCCATACCGTTTACTATCAATTACGATAACGATGGGCCTGTGCCAGTGAGTCACCTGAACCAGATGTGCGATACAATTTATGTTCCGACATAGGAACCAAGCCAAATCGAGCCGGTTTATAGAAGAAGCATCTTGCCAATACTGTTCTGAAATAATGTTTAGAGCCCACCAGATGTTTATGGATGACGTGTACGGCCTGCGTTACGTGATGTATATTGTCTGACCTATGGACTTATAGCTCGTAAGTGGAAAACTTATTGAAAACAAACTAATTACTTAACGTCCCACGCCATTTACTCTAAAGCTTACAATAGCTTAAATTCTTTCCAACCTAAATATATGTTTAATTTACACAGAAATAAATTCTAGCAGAATATTTCAATATAAACTTGGTGCTGAAACTATACTCACAAGTACACAGTATACACGTAACTGGAACATCAATATCGCTAGTCCAAAATTATGTCCAACATAATGCCGCTATTGTGCCAGCTAATACTGAAAACGAAAAGTTTAATTATATGGCGATAATAAATGCACCGACCGAATCTCAAAAATGGCCCGCCACATGATGTAATGCTGGGAGCAATTACACATTTTGATCGTTTCATTTTCAACGCCCTTAATTAAACAATGAAAATTACTTTGTGGTTAGTGCTATTTATTACACTTTTGAACACAAAATATTAATTAATTTAATATGCACTTGGTTGTAAAATACAACATTATTTTACATCAAAGTTTTATGGTATTACTATTTAGTATAATAAAATAAAACAAAACACAAGAGCATAAAAAGAACTCTCGTTTCTAATCTATTCATTGAAGCATTTACAGTGTTCAAAAATGATTTAAATTAATCTTTATAAACGCTTAAAAGGTACGGTACACAATATTCAACTAATTCCAAAATGCACTGCCAAAACATTGATAGAGATTTCAGAGCTCTCGTAATAAACCATTGGCGGTGATCCTAACATGGTCCGGCTTAACAAAATTACAGTTTACCGCAACGCATGGTCAAGGATATATTGCAAAAGAATGATATACTAAGCAATAATAAAGCAAGAATTGGCCGCTGGCCAGTGGATGGAAGGCGCATTATCCGGGCCGTTCTGCTCACGTGTTGTACACTATTACACGTTACTTTTATTCACTGGCTTTACTCATCTGCCGATAATTTACTATGACTGAGTAACAGTTGAGTTGAGTTATATATCGATCCTTATTTATTTCTGTCAATAAAATAGCGAATACTATAAGCTTAGTGTAAGTGCCTTAGAATGAAGGCAGCACGGAATGTAATATTTATTGACTTACGGTCAAACACTCATATTATGCAAATTAAATTTAAGCACGCCTTTTGTAATTTAGACAGTAATACAACTAAAATCGGACTGATTTGAGTTGTACTTAGATTTGAATAGCGTTTCAGTATTCCGGCATAGGTCTTTATTATAAAGTAAAAAAAATATAAATAATAATAAAAATATTTATTTTATTTCGAAGTTATAATACACCTGGTATCCCGTAGAGTATATTAAAACTACGTTGTCTCCTACGTGTGTCGCCTCGCATGTTAATATCTTAGTAATATACGACTTTCAATATTGTTGCTTTAAATTTTTGTACTTAGAGCAAAATAAATATCATGCATAACACTAGTTCATAAATAAAAATGGATCTGTTAGTACATTATTCTAGGCCAATAAAAATATCAACTTCTTAATAAATGGACGAGCAATAGTTAATTTATCAGTTTCATGTTTGTCTATATTTAAAGTAATGCCTTAAAATATAGAAAGTTACAAACATATCTAAAACGTTTAATATAATATTTTACCAAAAAGTTAATTCAACTTATTACGATTAATCTCTAAACTTTCTAGAAGAATTAAATTTCTAATCAACTATATGCGCAAAGTCCATATACGATTTCTGAAAAAGCAATTTACTTCCGGACTCTTCCACAAAGGTTTTATTTTACATACAGGCAGGCTTACAACAGAGGGTCCCCGGGAAAAAGTTAAATGTAGGGTGACTCAATTATGAGCTACCGTGTGTCCCAACTTTATCACGATGACTTTCATCTTGGTCAAGATACTCGTCAGGTCCCAAGTATGCACATTTTCCTAAACGTAACAAACTGATCGGCTATCTTTTAAATTTGGAACCTCCTCCTTTGTCATAAGAATCGTTTTCAATTGATCGAAAAATGTTTTATGCCGTTTTGCCAACAGCGTAGAAAGATAACAATGTCGATGTTCAGTTGGGCGATAAAAGTTTCATTAACATGTGGATATGCTTGTAATTTTGGCAATAAACGTTATTGCTGCTGAAGTTTTTAATTGACTCTAGAATTTTGCTGTGTTCACATCTCATTTTATTAAAATTGCAATATAATGTTTGATACAATAACGAATGTGTTTATTAATATACTACTTTAAATCTGATTCGAAAAGGGTTTTAGTTTGCCTAATCCAAATCAAACAGGAATAATCTTTTAAATTCAAATAAGTATTTTTAATATGTTTAAGAAGGATAGTACCTTAATTTATTATTTATTTTAAACATTTCCACGATTAATAGACATATTTAATTAAGCAACTAAATTATAATTTTTGGTTTAATGGAAGATAAATTAATAATTTTGCCTTAAAGCACTATATATAATTTTAATAAGAACATTTCATCCTTTGATTTGAATAAGTTATTTATACTGATTGAATTTAATAACGTTTCGTAATATTTCTCTTATGGAGTAATTGGCTTTATACACGTGTAATTCGGAATTCGTAATCGATGCGGTAAAATAATCATAATTTAAGCATATTATATTCTAATGATAAAAATTGTTATTTTGAGGCTTACGTTTTGCGGTAACTAGTTCGTTTATAATTAAAAATTATATAATTTGCTAGCCAGGTTTTATTAAACCGATTTTTTACATACACGAAGTCGTTAGTTTTCAAATAAAATGAAAAATATACCACTTAATTATTCTATATGCATCAAATAGAGTAATATGATTTACAGTACGTTAAAAAACGTAATATTATGAAGTACCTATTGTTGAATTATTGATTATATTGTCGTTTATTACCAACGCCGCCGTTGCACTTACCTTGATAGCCGTGTTCCATACCGGGCTCAGCTGCGTAGCTTTTTTTAATGATGGGTAATAACCGTATCAAGTTTTAAAAGTAAATTAATATTTAATTAAATGGATTCCAAAAATGGATACTTATATTAAAACATTATGCTTTTAGTAATCTTCCCGTATAACATATTTAAAAAAAATTGAGTAATAGGTACCTTTCACTAAAGCTGTACTTTTTAATTTGATTATCAAAAATCACACACACACACACATAATTAGAAGCTCGAAAATATGCTGCCGGTATTTTCAAGAAAAAAGTAAAGCGGGCTTGATGGAAAAGGATAAAAAAAATTATCTACGTTTTTAAAACCAATATAATTCTTAACTAATCCGAATATAACCTGACCCCAATTAAATAACAAATCAACCAGTCAATATAACAAATCGTTAGTTAACCAACGGTAAAACATACATTTTTTACCTGTAATAAACTATATACGGCTAACAGGTTTTTTCAACTAAAACTGTGAACTAAATTCAATGCAATCATTTGACGTGTGAATGATCGCTGTTATCGTAAAATCTATGTAAACCCGTTCGGCTTCGTAACAATTCATCGGATTTTCGAATAGATTATTATGTGGAAGGTATATTCGCAATATCAGGTAGATATTGGTACTAATCTTTGAGCAGTGTTTCGTTTTATACGTTTACTAAAATATTTTCCATATATTTACGTTATTTTAAAGGAACAATGTCAGAATTAAAGAAACGGTTATATGGTTAATAAATAAGAATCTGTTCAAAAAGGTCGTTTCTATGCTTAAGGAGACGGCGACACATTCGTTGTCAAATATTATGTTCTTCACTTCCAAACGCATTAAAGAATATTAATAATATTCTTTAACTAATATTTTTACAAAATTATCTGTATTGTTGTACAAATGCTCTTGCAGATGACGTAAATATATTTCTCACTCTATAAAGGTGAACCTCTCTAATGCCATGTTCACACTAATCTCCCGTTCCGTTCAAAACTCACCGATACAGTGTATTCGAACCTTTATGGATATTCATTTTCATTCGTTATACGTACGTGTTCGTTATTCATTCTGAGCCAATCGCGATGCCGCTTAAAAGTTTTGACAGTTCTGCTGAAAAAACATCCGCGATTTCACATTGGCGATTGTGTTCGAACTCGCAATCATTCGTGGGTAATTTGAAATATTTTGACGTTGTTGAATTATTATTAATAACTCACCTAGAATAATATCTTACATTTAAGTTTATAAATTAAATAAATGCTAATAGATCGACGTTTTATTGTTTAAAACAACAAAACGAGAGGACTTGTAATTATTTCTCTCGTAGGAACAATTTACACCCACATTGTCCATCTCAATATCTTTGTTAATAAAGGCAAAAATGGAATTTCATTAGTGTCACGGAAATAATTCCTTTTGTTCCAGAACTGCCAGAGAAGCCGAAGATTTTCGACGAAACAGACAAAGAAATAGTCGGCATTGCCGGCCCCTACATAGAAGACACCAGTCTCAAACTCACCTGTGTTGTAAGTGGAGGTAAAACTGGAGGAAATTACTTACTTTATTTTATCTTGGCTTTTAATAATTTAGGCTCTTTCAGAGTGAAAACAACGGCTTAAGATGTCAAAGTAATCCTACAATAAGGAAAGAAGTTAGTACGTAATACCAATCCTGAATGTTTTAGTAATTGTTACAAAGAAATAGACCGAAGCGTATGTATTTAATTAGTCAATCGTTTTATAAACACGCCTATATCCTTCAAAGAGGGACGCAAAGTTGATTAATGTCGCCCTTTTAATGTCCATTTACTACTCAATTATATTTACTTTTAATTAAAAACCCTTCAACACATTCATAATTCAACAGTCAATTATGTGGCCTTAACCTAATTACTTAAGAACAATGAAACTGGAGCATTGGTCTATTATTTTTGCTATGTTAATAACCATTTCATTTCCATAACAAAATAGCCTGCAACCGCATAATTACGTTTTGAAGTTAGATTACGTTTTTTATTCATATTTATCGGCGTGTTATATGAATTACTGGGTAATGGAAGTATGGGTTCTTGATGCTATTATGGGGTATTGTGAAATGGTTTTATAGCGTGGCTTGATGAGTTAAAAACTCACGGCTAATCAAATTTCTGTTTTTATTTCATTTATATTGATGGAATTGCACAGAGTGTTTACATGCCACTTTTAAATCAATTCCTGTAATAATAGGTGTACAGATTTTGATATTAAAAATAAAACAGCGTCTGTTTAAACTAAATGTTACTATATAACTTAACATCAGAGACTTCGTTTCATTAACACTTCTATTTCAGTCTTAACTTTACCAGTCGCAGATTCTACGTATCCTTTAGACTAGATAATTTCCTAGTTTAAAAGGTCTGAAAGTTAGTTTCAGCGTGGCTTCAGGCTAGGTGCAAAAACGTGTGCTGCATTTGTTATCCAATGTAGAACTTTGACAGTCAACATAGCCATCCGCATTTATCGGATACGCTGTTCTGAGTGGTATACCGTGTACCGACCGACTGAGCTCTGAAATTTCCATCCACGGGACTGCTTAAAAATTAGCTTCGTTAATATTATTTAAATGAGTAGAGTAGAAAATTATGAGCTTGCATATTGACGGTTTTTTGTTTGAAAAGGCATGTAACTGGGAGTGATAACCAATTAGGTACAATAAAGAGAATCTAATTTATTGAATGGAAAAAATTGCTTACCTATTTTATAAAAATCTTAGCATCAATGAAAATTCTAATCTGTTGTAAAAATTTTATGAAGTCGAAGTAGCTATCTATTTCAACCGATTGAATAACAAGAAAGATGTTTAAAAAAGGAATAATAAATAAACAGGGAAACCGATGCCTCGTCTCCGATGGTGGCGCGACGACAAGCTGGTATCGAAGCTCGAGCCCACAGAGGACGGCTCCCGGCTCAGTACCCTGGAGCTGAAGATCCCCAAACTGAAGAGAGAGTACTTCGAGGCGGTGTACACGTGCACGGCCGACAACACGGCGCTCGTGCCGCCGCTCAGGGTCAACGTGCAGATACAGCTGTATCGTGAGTATATTTAAATCTAATTATATCTATACTAGCCGCTCCCCGCGGTTTTATCTGCGTAGTTCCCGCCAGGGTATGATCTATTTGCATACAAAATTACAACTAAATCGGTCTGGCCGTTTTGCCGTGAAAGAACGACAAACATACACGCTTACCCATTTATAATATTAGTATGCATAATTTGTATAATAGAAAGTAGTGTATAATTTATTATTTTACAAGTTACAAAAGATTAGTATATACACATACACATAGAATTTCATATTTTAATGGCTTTAAAATAAAATTCGAAAACATTACTAACATTTTAATAGCTGCAAAAATTTAAAGTTGACAATAAAATGTACTGTCATAATTCCTTTTCCTTAAACGTTCCTCAAAGAGTTCATTTACTGCACGACATAACACATATCAAATTCACAATCCACAAATAAACATCTGAATATCATTAAACAAATCTCTTCGAAGTAATCAAGTAATTATATTTAAAGCAGCATACAACGATGTACAATGTACTGGGCTGAAGGCCATAGTTTACAAGTAGCTGAACTAAATTAAATAGTTATTAGTGGATGTGAGTGATGTGTGAGCGTCTAATTTTGAGAACAATAATTCACAAGACCCTTTATGTTATTACGAGGGTGAATGGTCGGGGCCTTTGACGTTACTAATTTGCACTATACTGTATATGGAATTATTAAGCGTATATAATGTGTTACGCTGTAGGTACATAGTACATAATACAACTGATTCATTTATAGGTAGGTTTAGTCTTTCTATTATAACCATTTATATTGCCGGAGATGTATACGTTTTTAAGTATACCTAACAATTACTTCATTCTAATAATATTTCATTGTGACGAAGTATTATGCATTCAGTTTGAAGAGGTAATAATTTTTTGGAGCTTCTAACTACCGCAAGTTTTTTTTGTATAAATTTGGTTTATTCGGAAGTCTAAAAGATTTATATTCCTTTTGAACTATATAAGACATTAATTCTGTATTTCATGATTAAAAAATCGTAGTCGTTTTATAAAATCTATGCGAATAAGATAAGTTTGAAATAATAATTTAACTCGTTTCTCGCATAACAAATAGTCACAATAATATATCATTTATTGGATCTTATATCTTTGGATATTAAATTTAAAGTAGGTCACCCAATTTCGAAGATAATCGCGCAATTCATCATCGATTTCGTTATATTATTGTTTACGTGATTTATGTATTTAGAGCTTCTAATAAGAGAACAATTTTAAATTATACATCTTGTTTGAATATACCAAGAATTGAGCAAAACAACCAATGTCTTCATTTGTCATTTTTCATAAAGATTACAATTTATAATTGGCGTTCTAAATTTAAATTTAAATTAACTTGCCTGCACTAAACGGCTCTAAAGGAATAAAAGCTAAAATACAGAATAACACGCAAGACCGAAAACTCTTTGATTTTCAAGTCTAGATTATCTCAATTTACCTTACATCTTAGTTTGTATAACTTCATACACAAGTTCAGACCTTAATCCAGTTTTCATCCAATTACGTCAAGATAAACAAATTGAGATAGACAAGAGCAATGAGTTAATTAAGTTGTTCAAATGAGATGCTGTCATGAGGAGTAATTAAAAAGACAACGCGTTTTTCATATTTTCGAGAACATTATTTTGATTTCGTGTCTGCAATTTTTCTTGAACCGTCATATGTTTTAAAGTTGTTTCGATATCGTTACTGTGTAAGTGGTAAGTGTTTATTCTTTCACACTAGAAACTTATGTAAACTTTTTATAATAGGCAGTTATTTTTTATTATAGTATATTACATGATAATTGATTTTGATTTAATTGCAATTACTTGCTTAATTACTAATTATGTTGTTTACTATCTTTTGGCTCTTGTATTTTATATAAAAAAAAATATTAAAAAAATATCTCTCAGGAATATTCAAAAAAGGTAGACGCTGCATTAGCTAAATTACCCTTTTAAAATTATTCGTGAAAAAAATCCGTTGCTCTATCTGTCCGCGCTCGGCGATGTAATTTCACGAAATTGCCATTCTTCCACTTTCACCTGCCTCATTCCCGGTTATTACAAAACGAAATCCACAAATCCCCGCGATTAACCTAGATCAAACGGCACGCCGACTCGTAAATAATCTCTGATATGACGACAGCTTACAGATTTCTTTTGTGCCCTGTCTCATACAGAATCATTAGTATACACTGCGGCATTGTCCCGCCACACCGCTCTAAATCCAGGATATTATTTTTCATTACCATTATGTGACTCGTAATTTCCTTGTAATACAAGTTTTCTATCGTTTCGTGGGCTTTTCATTCCACTTTTACTAATGTTAATGGATGGCGAAGCCTTTGTTTTCGCTTAATGTTCGAATCGTGACATTGTTTTCATATTCTACGCTATAGCTGGCTATGTTGGAACTTTTTGTGTTCCATTAGACTTTAACACTCTTCTGTAATTTAGTTAATAGTGTTATGAAAATGAATGTTAGGTTTCCATCAACATTTTTCACTGTTACCGCACTATAACACTTTTATTGTAACAAAGCGCGAAATCATGTCTAGAATCTATTAGCGGCAGACCGTGTTATGGTTTTTAATTTATATTTATAAGGAAATAGACAGAGATCTTTTTGTCACATATAATATGAGAAAACTTTTGAACTTTAGATCAAAGTTGAAGTTTTGATATTATATGGAGTTGATTTTCCTATGTAATGTTGAGCTGATTTGCTGCTGCTTGAGATGTTGAGAATAATTGATTGGGCTACGTATAGAATGAACTGAGACAGGAGAACATAAATAATTGGTACAAATTTTCTAAAGAGATGCAGTGCCTTCGAAGACGATAAAGCCAGTTTTCTATAGAAGTGTGTGTATACCAATCTATCCATAACCAATCATATTTCTTGTCCCAGTACGGCCACTTCTAGTGGAGATACTATCACGGGAGCAGCCACTGTCAGTAGGCAACGAGGCGCAGCTAGCTTGCCGGGCCGTCGGCGCGCGCCCTCCCGCCATCATCACGTGGTGGCTCGATAACAAGGAGATGACTGTTACCGAGCCGCAAAAGGTACGCGCACTTAACGATTCATTATTTTAAAATAAAAATTTTACCTTTATTATAAATTCATATATAACATTTCCAATATACATGTTTAACTTATCTTGAAGTCCGAGTTATTACCTAATTAATCGTACATTTGGAATACAAAGTGGATTTTCTCGTTTCTAGATGTATTGACTCTGTTATTCGTGTCGTGGTTTTGTTTTTAAAAGAATCATCTAGATGTCAGGTTACAAATTGAGAAGACCGTTCTCTCAGTACTACCTCTCGTTCAACATGAAAAACCAATAAAGCATCTGTAAGGCAATGGTATAAACGCATAGGATTCGGAAGACCGCAACGAGACGGTGTCGTTCCTGCGCTGGACGCCGCGCATGGCGGACGACGGGCGCGCGCTGGCGTGCCGCGCGCACCACGCGCACCTGCCGCGCGCCGCGCTCGAGACCAGCATCAAGCTCGACTTGCACTGTGAGTCTCTCATATGTTTTATAGTCGCCACGCCCCAAATCAGAATCGAATTCGAATAAGTAATAATCCCGAACTCGACTATTAGCCCTAATCAGAATAATTCCAAAATTATATCGAGACCTTAGCTTTTACTCAATCAATCAATCAACTTAGCCTATTGTCGTCCACTGGACGTAGGCCCCACTCAGGGTGCGCTAAGGTCCCGGTCCTTCGCCCGCAGCCTTCTTCAGGTCGGCTGTCAGGGCTGGAGGGTGCCCTGCACTACTCTTACCGATCCACGCTCTCCACCTGAGGACTCGTCTACTCTGGCTTTTATTATCTGCCTACTAGTATTAAGGGAATACTTGTATAATATTTTTTCTGTACTTTAAATACGTTTCGTCAGTTACGTATTTCACGATGATTACTTATGATGACACTTTGATACATTGTAAACTATCCAAAATAATGCATTGAAGTATAGGTATCTATCTAATTTTAGGTATTTTGATAGTTATAGTTTATTTGAAGTAAAGCCTCGTAAATAATACAATAATAACACAATCTACTGATTTTTTTTTTCAAATTTTGTAGTTTAAAGAACCATATCATGGTGGACATTGTAATATGTTTTGTTCAATAAATTATAACTAATAAAAAACTCTAAGTATATGAACAGCACCTATCGAAAAGTAATCTATATCGATAGCAAAATATCTTAAGTTCCCCGGGCTCCCGGGACGACGTGTCACATAGTTTTAAGATCGACATAAAACTACATTTATATAACGAATTCTCGCGGGACGATGGAGGATCGATGATGGAATATTTTATACTAGATATCTGTTTTTCCAGCTTAATGCCGGATGTAGGCGTGTGTATAAATAGATACACATGTTTTACGTAAGATTTAGTCCACTTATCAGCTGTAAATGGCTACTTTAGGTCGTTACCTAAAGGAGTTGATGACGTTTCATGTTATATAGTGTCGTACAACTATCACAGTAGCATGTATGTGTTATAATATTTTGTTTTAGAATTTCCCATAGCTTTCTCGAAAAAAGAAATAAAATTATGAACATAATTGAGTTAGACATGTTAGTTTCGCGGAAGAGTCTGCGAAGGTACCCAGGATCCCCACCCACCGCGACAGAACATTAAACAGTTGGGCTTTAGTCGGTAGAAGTCCGACATAACCCCTGGTCCTTCTCCGAGGTCCATGGGTAATGGGTATCCTATGAGGATTTCCCCACTATAATAAAGTACATGTTAGCTTAATTATAATTACTATTTTTTTAGTAATATTAAAATTACGTTTACGACACATTTAACATGGTATGACCTCGGGAACTAACACTGGCTTCTATGTTTTGAATCTATTACGTAGTTTTAGTGAATATCAGTTTTAAATAAATAGACTTTAAATAAACTTGAAGAGGTTACTACCAACATATAACGCTTTAAAGTTTGACTTTAAAGAACGTTATAAAAAAATCTTGAATAAACGTCTGCCAATATGATACGTTTGTCGCCAGTCATGCCCATAGTGACGCTGCAGCTGGGCTCCAAGCTGAACCCCAACGACATCGAGGAGGGCGACGACGTCTACTTCGAGTGCTCCGTCACCGCCAACCCGCCCGCCTACAAGGTCGTGTGGGAACATAATGTAAGTCTCTTTAAACTGATAGTATTATACCATAGTGTAAGTCTCTTTAAACTGATAGTATTATACCATACAGAGTCGTATATGTTATGCCTTGCTATTTTTGTGTTAACGATGTACCTATGTGATAGGTTTTAGGCAAATTTACAGGTGTATTTTTGGATGGAAAATATTGTCTTTGTTAAATGATCAGAAATATTGTTCAACAATAAAATTTCAATAGAAAAGATCGCTTATATTTATAGCACCTTATTTAACCTATATTGTACTTTGGTAGAAGTTTTACCTACCTATAAGTAAAATCTAAATATAATGACGACCGTTTTAGTCCATTCAATTGGTATTTACCGCTTAGTCCAAAGAAAAACTATTCTTAATAAGAATTTGTTATATTAAGTTTTCTTATATAATACCAAAGGCCAAACTACCGAATACCTTTCGGGTCGATCTTTTGAAACTACTGATGGAGTACCCAATCAGCAATACAGTTGTAACGAGCGGCAAAGTTACCATTCCCTACACTTCATTAGAATTTCACTTATTCGTTCAACTTCATAGACTAAGAATTCTAAGAAACTCTTTAGAAAGCAATTATTGGAACCTACATAATATATATTGTTATGCCTCTTTTTGACATTATTTTCTAATTCAGAAAGACGAGTTTACAAAGCTTCGTTTTGTCTGTGATTATTCTTTGTTAATGGTTTACTTAGAACTACGTATTTATATGTTCAGTTCACATTTCTTGGAATATTTAAGATAAATAGGTAATTTTTATTTTTTATGATTTTATTTATATGGATGCTTTCAAAATAATTATATACACCAAAACATTAACCAAAAAGCTTGCTTCTTAGCCCCGAGTACAATACTCATTGTACTCATAGCAATAGTAAGACAAAATTATGTTATTTACATTAGTTAAGCGTCGATGACGTCATGCAATTGAGTTCGCATATACAATGTTATTGAAAACTATTTCAATTAATACTCAGAATAGAATCTCATAGGTATACGAGATTTAATTGGTTTCTACTTTAATCTGTCTTATTGTTATTTTATTTTTTTATTATATTTTTGATTTAGGTATTCCTCCACGCTACATTTAGTGTGCCGTCATTTCATTTTCTGAGTCAAAATTCTTTCATAAATTACCCATGCTCAGTGGTAGCAGTAAAAATAATTAGACCGACATGTAATCAAGAGAAAAAAATTATACAAAATTCAGTTAGCTAATGAGTAATGGTGCCTGCATCAAAACTGAGAATTCCACCCTACTATCAAAGTATCAAATGAAACGTTCCACCCTTAAAAATGTTTGTTATGGTAAAATTTTCTATGTGTGGAAGAAGGAGGATGTACCCCTGAACCAAAAAGAAGGTTAATACACAAGTAGCGGGCGTCATATGTGTATTAACATAAAAAGATCGCAAGTGAATTTGCAAGTTTGTACCGGCAGGGGCAAGTGATGACGCACAAGCAGCGCGCGGGCGTGATCGCGGGC
>DWAJ01002034.1:0-19229 GCA_018238005.1 Eurema mandarina | reverse complement strand
AGTGTTAAAGGGGGGGGGGGGGGGGGGGGTCAAAGTTTATATGAAATTCCACGCGGACGGAGTCGCGGGCAACAGCTAGTGTTAATATATGTTTTTTGGTAATACAAAGTATAGGTATAATTTTTAGTTTGCACAGTATGAATTATTTCGAACATTTGAGAAAGGGTTACCATTATACCGCTTTGCTTAACCTTTAAAATGTGATTATTATTTACTAGCTGTGCCCCGGGGTTTTACCCGCGTAGTTCCCGTTTCCGGGGCAATACCGGGATATAAAGTATCCTATATGTTAATCCTATCAACATACCAAATTCAACTAAGTCCGTCCAGCTGTTTTTGGGTAAAAGAATAACAAACATACAAACATACATTCTCCCAAACTGTCACGGTTTCAGTTCTCGAACTTTAAGTCTTTTAGTAATTACTCCTTATATAATATGTGTTGTGACAAAACTATAAAATATTTATATAATTAGATCTTAGTCTAATACGTAAACACCTATTTAATCATTGACAAATTTTAGTGTTAAAATCTATACTTTAATATTATAAAGCTGAAGAGTTTGTTTGTTTGTTTGAATGCGCTAATGTCAGGAACTCCTGGTTCGAATTGAATAGACCATTCATTGAGGAAGGCTTTAGTATACATAACATCACCCTGCGACTAAAAGGAGCGAAGACATAATGGAAAAAGAAAACGATGTGGACAAAGTCGCGAGCAACGGCTAGTGTTTTATAATGTAAATGGAACTTAAAACATTCCAATGTCTCGAACATAACCTACATCAATATTTGCTCCCTTCAAGCTACACGTACACAACACACACACACACACACACACACAATCCACCCTCACAAATAACTGTTTACTAACATCTATACTAAAGAATGTTATGGGAAAGAATATTACCCGCCCTTTATGAAAATCCCCATTTTCTGTTATCCTTACTGTTATTTGTATATATTGTTGAAGTGTCTTGTGTATGTATGTATTGTTGTTTTGATGTTCTGAATGAACAGAATAGTCTGAAATAAAACTATTATGTTATTTTTACGATTTCAAACGCTTATATAGCTTATAAGTCAATAATTTTACATTTGATACCCACGAACTTTCCAATACGAACTTTCATCTCCTATTTATTTATGCTTAACAAACATTTAATTATAATTTCAGTTTAGTAGTTGGCTACCTATTTAATACAAAACAATGAAATCTTATATCTTAATATATAAGTATAGATAAAATAAAGAATTTCAACGCCAAAAACTGCCATCATTTGAATATTTGACATCATTATTTTCTTAGAAATTTATTTGAAAAAGATTTATTACAAAGCAATATACGTTACATTATAGCAACGGAGTATAGATGAAATACTCGTATAAGCTTTCAACAAAAATAAATATAAAAAATTAATAGGCGTTATACAAAAAGCCTGTAGCTCCAACATTTCTGCAGCTATCATGAAGATGAAAGGACAGGGGTCGTCCTGGATCAATACTTTGCCCATGGGAACACCGTCAGCACAATCAATACACCTCATTCACTATGAGTATGAACTTTGTAAGAATACCCTTTTTTGACATTTAGCTACAACACAGTGTTAGTCTGCAAGTAATGTATTGCCGATTGATTTTTATCCTTGGTTCTTATATCCTTAGAAATACTTTCTATTATAATTTATTTTTCTACGTAAAGATTTGTATGCAATGATTTTGTATAGTTTGTTGCTTCCTGTATATTAATTAATATCTATACTTATATTATAAAGAAGTAAAGTTTGTGTGTTTGTTAAATTGTAAGGGGTAAACTCGGGATCTACTGAACCGATTTTAAAAATTCGTTCACCAATAGAAAGCCACATTATTGCTGAGTGTCATAGGCTATATAAAAATCAATAAGTATATTTAACATTGTTTTATTTTTTATTGATACTTTAAGCAATTTCTTTAATATCGTTACAGCGATTTTTAGTGATAGTTATTGTAGGATAAATTCATGGTTTTTTTAAAGCTGTTTATTATTATTAATTTGTAAGCTGTAAGGTAAACACTACCATGTCTGTTGTGTTTCGTAAAAGGAATAATAGGAAATCTAATTAGTAGTTTCATGTGTTTATATGTTTGTTGATTCGTCTTTGAATACCAAATGCTGATGCTACATTACCTGAATACTGAATGCTTTCTTAGTTAAGGCCTTCCAGCATCGTTGATTAATTAACATGTCGTCTTGTAGGCGTCACTGGTTTCCGATTTACAGGTATTTGCTAGCCTACTAGTGTTTGGTCAAGTTTCATAGCTTTAGACTTGATATATTAATTATTAGCTTTTACGCGTGATGTCACTCGCATTTGAAAATATTCATTTTTTTCAAATAAAAGACATTGTACATTTTGTTAGGTAACTCCATAAGAATATAGTATGTATAGAACTGAAAGATGATCGGTCCAATAGTTTTTGCGTGAGTTTTCACATTTATTATTAATATTAGTAAGTAAGGTTCTTTTAATTTCTATATAAGTACCAAAGCTTTATATGAAATTTATGATCTGTTCCTCATTTTTCTTATTTATAACTGGCGACGACTTAGTTCATGCAGGACCTATCTTTCTTGTAAATTTGTACCTACCTTTTTCTATAAATAAGAACTATCCTAGTACTTCTTAAAAATAATTATCAAAATTGGATCAGATGTTATCGAAATATGATGCACTTATACTTTTGGTAAGTCACTTTATATTATAGATAGTTACTCCTTGCGATATAATTTAGCAACGTGTCTTAATTCAAGTAAAACGGTTGTGTAATTTAGGCACGAAAAGGTAACAGTAAAAAGATAGACTATTGATGTCAATGTCGTTGAATTTATTTTATACAAAAACCTCTAACGGGAAGTCTAATGCAAATTGGAGCATTAATTTTATTTGACTGAAACTGAATGCACTTAACTTTGCTTATAACAATATTTTTTAAGATATTTAAAATTCTTTATAAAACATATCTAGGTATATTTTAAGTATAAGGTATAGTATATGTAGGGTTATAAAATAAAACACACATTTCAAACCAGTTTCTTTATTTCATGTTCATCATTTTAATACAACATACAAGTAAATTTATCATCAGATATTATTTATCAATTCTTACAGACTAACTTAAATTACCTGAATAACAAGTAGAGTATTGATGCGAAATTTCATAACACCGTAGTGTTATCATTAAAATGCTGTTTAACCCACATGGATTCGGAAAACAATGCAACCAATAACAAACTTAGACCCTTTTATGGAATGTACGGAAACCTTTAAAGAATTAAATGCTTAAAATTTGTTTTCAAAAGCAAAAATGGTACGATTACTGTATAGAAATATGATATTGGATCAGATTCTGATGTGAATATAATTTGATAATGGCGAGTTAAGTACAAACCTTATCCCTCAAGATTATTCAGTAAAAAAGTGAGCCACGTCAAGAAAATCTTTCAATGAGCAAAACTTATCATATTTCTACAAGTTATCCTTAAATAACTACAGTAGCGTAAAATTAATAAACGTCATAAATTATATAAAACAAACGCGTTCACACACAAAACATGAAATCAACTTAAGCTGGAAGAAATAATTTTATCCACATTGCTGTTTGTAAAATTGATTAATTCGAATAATTAAAAGGAAACAAATATATTTTCATACGAGATCAGATGTTTTTATTTCGGTAAATGAGAAAACAAAAACTGTGGGTTGTTATTAGGAGAAGCCGAATGATCAGCGAAATAAAACATGGCCGACGGTACGTCAATAACCCATGACTAGAGAGAAGTAACTTCGACGACTTCATCAAACAAAATGCTAAATTATTCTAAAATTACAAAAACCATACACCGAAATTATATAGAACTTAGTAGCAAATCTAACCGAAACTCACTGACTAGCTTCATAAATACAATTAATTATAAAATAAATAGCAATAAATTAGAAGTTAACAAAGTACAGTTGCCCGTTGCGCAAACTGTTACGAAGTGGAGTGCGAAGTATAAAAGTGGGGCTTCGGAAGGTGCAGTAGAGGCGGAAACGAGTGATTGTTCAAAAGATAGAACTGTCCGATACAATCTAATGTAACATGAACACTAAACAACTAATTCGCTTCCACGATTCGTCTCGCACGCAGAATCAAGCCTTACTCCAAACCATTTGAAAGAGCGAATCGCGAAATCGACATTACACACGTTTAATTTAAGTTCCTACACAAATATAAATCTTAAGTATCGATTAGCATTCAAGTTCATTATGAAAAAATATATCATTGGAAATATTTTTCATCTCTCCTTAACGTCGAACCACCCAAGAACAACTTAATTATGCATGTGACAACCGATTTTTATAACTACATATTTTATCCCTAAACAACACTTTGGCAACAAATAGTATTTCTTTCCCAATTTTAACAGTAACGTCAACATTCGCGAAGTCAACATTACCATGGATTTACCAATCTTTCATCGATTCAATTTACCATCGTCTTGGAAATAGAAGATAGGAAAGTATCGTTGGAAGACCTTATAGCGACGAATTCCGAACCCTTTCCTCTTCCTCCACATTGGCTATCAAATTGCTATATCCTTAATCCTATCGAACCTTCGTAATTGGTCGCTATAAGCAATGTCTCACGATATAGTTTCTACCTAGAAACCAATGAAAAACAATAATCCAGGACTTTTGTTGCTTTATAATTTTCATTTCTGTGATCAGTCTTAAAATTGAGTCATACGATCTAAGTTAAAAATGATGAACCCTTATATTTATTTTAAAACATTGCTAGGCCAAACTAATCTGTAATGTATATATGTGAGCTGAACGATATAAAATTGGAAGTTAAGACAATAGCACGGGAGATACACAGAGTTTAGAGTAAGTCAGTGTCGGCGACGATCTCACATAATTGTTGTTCTTTCAACCATTCCTCGAACCGCTGGCCGTCTTATGCTTGTATTTCCACTCTAACGCTAAAATAGGGATACGAAAGATCAACTTTCTAAGGAAAAGGCTCCACCACTAGTAAGGCTCTCTGGGAAACTAATTACACCATCCTTAACGCGTACATTATTTGTTTTAGAGTAATCAACATTGAATAATTTTCATTTTATAATTACCTTAACACTAAAGAGTACAAAAAATAAAGGAAATATTACGAATATGAAAAACAACAAGTTATCAGCGAAATCCATCGCATATCATATAAGAACAACGTTTTTCTTTCGTTACAGTAACATTAATCGTATCTACCGGCCCACCGGTCTACCGGTCTACCGCGATACGAGACGACAAGCGACACTCGACACGTCCAACATCGGATGGACTGTTCGTGGCTCCTCGGAGCTATGTAAGAAGTGCAAATCGAATGTCGACTTTAATTTATATACAAGAGCGTTTCCCTTCGATTATCCTCAATGTATCAAAAATATCTGCTAAAACAGCCCTTTCCCTTAGAGAAAACTCGATAGAGTAATTTGAACAGTCTCGAAGTAACTAGTGTAGGTAACAATCATCAAGAGATGGGGATATGCATGAATTGGAATATCGAAATTAACAACACCTTAAGAGTTAGGACGTAGTTCAAGCGCCTACATAGAATCTACCGCAACGACTAATCTACGATGGGATATTACGATTTACGATACAAATTAGCACTTAAGATAATTGATGAGGATGAAATATTGGAAATACTTAAGTCTGTACAAATCCAAATGAAAATTTAATTTTTTTCTTATGAAGGAATAAAACATTCCTTAAAATTTAAGGCCACGGCGCAAAGTGGTGTCTCAGTAGTTCAATATAATAAGGTTACAGAATTACACATATGTTAGGTGACATTAATCTAGGATTTAGCCGTATTTACATTGTTCAAGCTCTTAGTGATTCGCTGTTAAAGTACCAGACGTGAAAAGTGCAAATGCCGAAAGCATTTCTATAGACTGTATTATCCTTGCGACACGCTTGTCGTTAATCGGTGAAATTGTCTACGTAAACGTTTACTGGTATAATGTCAGTGACAGAGTGTACAAAGCTCAAGGTGTCTTAACCACTAATCTAACATAGACAATGCAATATCTAAAAATACACACTACGACATACATCTAAGTAGGATATAATAATAATCTTCATAAGCATTGTGTTTTCCTTATATCTGGCAGGATGGCATAAATGGTTAAAATCGATTTGTGTGTGGACATTTTAGGCATCGTACAACTAATTAAGGATACGTGCATACACCTTTACGATAACATTGAATTATCTAAAAGCAAGATCTTTGGCGCATAGCATCGAGAAAGATTCCAAATGATCTCCTCCAAACCTTCGCAGTGAAGCTTCCTACGAAACCGAATTGGTCTATTTAATTTAGTGCATTTCAAATGACACCACTAAGTGGATGATATGTAACGTTTCAATAGTATGAAACAATTTGCTATTAAAACTTTAATCTTTTAACACGAGAAAACTGCCTTAATATTATCTGAACCATTCCATATACATATTACTTCACTAACCATTCCTATCAACACACCTGCCCGAGCATTTATAAAAAATTGGAAACATTATTTTGATATGTAATTAAACTACATCCCCGTTTTTTCTAACCGTTTCATTATTTGGAATCTTTCCACGTATAAAACATTATAATTAACTAAATTCACACACTTATACTTAGGTATTACTAAAACAATTTTAGCTTTAAGAAAGTATTCCGTGTTTCGACTATATTTTGTAAGTAATCATTTCCTCTGCCTGTCTTCTGTGCTCAAATTAGTGGCAGATGAAAATTCTTACAAAAATAAAGAGCGTTATCTATATACTATATTTAATATTATACAATGAAGTAAAATGAATATTAAGACTGATAAATATTTATGACGATATCACTATCCCTAAAATCAATATTTAAGTAGAATCCGTAATATATAAAACACCTTAAGAATTCCAAAACTTGCCATAAAAAATTATTATCACTGAGAAAATAAATACTATTATTTGCAAACGTTTCAACTAACATAAGCGATAGTAAAATATTTTCTTTTTTTACAATAAAATGTATCATAAATTCAAACGTGAGTCAATCAAAACATTCAGCGTAGTATCTTTGAGGATGGATGGTTTGTGCTCTTATGTGCTTTGTTACATTCACCTAAACTTACAACAATACAATTTTGACAAGTTGCGTATAAACGGAATCAAGTTCGATAGTCGATGTCTTTTCGATTCCAAGTCAGAGGCTGTCTCGATCCAAATTATAAACTACGGTCCTCCTTGTTCCGCCTTACACAATGTCCGAGACTTAATTTTTCATTAAACTCAACATCAGTCATTGAATGCAGTAAAATCATTGCATGCATCACATGTAAGAAAATATTTCAAAAATCAAGTGAAACACCAACGTTCTGTGCAGTTCACTAAATTATTTTCAAACAGCGAATTAATTAAATTCAACAATGATACAACATCGCCGCATACTATAATTACTTACAAGCGATGGTAGAAAAATATCGTAATAAATTATCAAAATATAATGAGAAAAATTAATACAATTCCTGAGCAATTAATCACATCTGCGGACTTCGACGCTCGAACTGCTCGTATTTACATTAGATGCACACTTACAATCGATTTTTGTATTAAAAATCGATCTAATGTGTATTGTATGTGACATACGTGCGCCACTGGAAGTAGAGCTCGCTACTTCGGAGTCTGCAAACGAACGCAAAGCGACAATGCTATTTACAAATACCGTAAACACATCATCAACATATCCTTAAGTTTTATAAAATTTAACGACGCTCTACGACACAATATAAAAAGTGATCAATTCGTTAACCACATACAATCTGACAAGCTAACATCGATACATTACTTTCTACGTTGATGAATATATTAACAGGTGAATTATTAACTGTTACCGAGCTATCGAATTCAAACAATTTATTTAAAAGTTATGGATATGATCGATTAGACCTTAGTTAATTCTACGCCTCACAAATTCGGATATATGTTCCAATTCATTCAACAAACCGATCATTTTGACATTACCAAATTCCTAATAGAATAACCCACACTTTAACAGGCGTATAGCTTACCTATCGTCGAATCTTAATTTTCGTTACAAAAATACACACTCTTCACACTTTATTCTCAACCCGACACGTCGCCATCATGTACTAGTCATCATCCCTTACATCTAATGGTACTACCAACATATTAAATCTAATTGTATGTACATTTTTACACACTTCCTGGTATTGTAGGATTGTATTGCAAAATAAAAATAATGGGACGATAAAGCTTGAAATTTCATCAATGAGCATCGCAGACTAACAGTGTTTAATGTAGATGACCCTCGATTTTGGGATCCGTATTTTTGTTAAGATATGGATATGTGATCGAACTTATGGTAGGTAAAATTACTGAAATGTAGTGACAAAGATATATCTAAAATCGAACTGTAGTTTAGAACACCAGTTTCAGATATTAATATTATCGATATCATTGTAATGATTTTAGCTGATGGATGTGAAGTAAAAATGGGATGAATTGAAGATGTGTAGAAATCTTAATTTAAATCTTAAGAGAACTGCTGAGTATAAAATTAGAAACAATTGAGTAAGCCTAATCGTGCTTACTTCTAGTAGGTGCTAGTTAGTAAAATGTTCCCTAGAGTAATTGACTTGGAAATAGTGGGTAGGTTAGCGATTTATAACTAAGCTGTGCTGTTGAGAAGGGAGAAGGAATCCAAAAATCTCCGATCGGCCTTTACAGCTAGAACCTTAGAAAATTAAAGATTATTCGGGATAATTATCTTACTTTAGAATTTAACCTTATGACTTTATTATAGCCTGCCTTCATAAGAATATGTACTCTAAGATATTATTAAGATATCATTATTGCATTAGATCTACGCACCGCCTGAATCACTGAGTCTCAACAGATCTTTGGAGCTGTCCTATTCATAGAGGTGACTTTATATCTACTAAAAGCTTCAAAAGTTGTGCGAACTATCAGAAATCAAAATGGTGCTCGCCTTATGTGTGTAATGATATTAAAATTCTAAATTAATACTTACTAATTTCATGCCAATGTTTGTTCCCCAACACCAACTGTATCAAATGAATCCTTATAAAAATGCACACGCACACACACGAAAATCCCAAAATATAAAACACACACACACTTGGGTCCTATTACCAATTTAATTGTTTGTGCTCATGAACCGGGGTGTCTATCCGAGATATTACTTTAAATATTAAGGTGCTTAAAGCGAATGCAGCAAGAGTATGAAGTGTCGAATTATAAGCAGACCGTTTATAGTAAGTAAGGCACAGATTTTGTAGTTTTTATTATAAGATGGGTTCAAGAGCACAAACATTTGCTCTGACATGAATCACGACTAGTTTAGACGGGCTAAAGTAGTTGTGAATTCGCGGGATACTAATAGCACTACTTGGGCAAACCAAAAATAAAACACACAGTCAAACTGCAATGAACTGGTATTATTATAAAAAAGCAATTATACAACAAAAATAATTCAAAACAAAACGACGTACATTAATTTAAAGAACAATTGTTTATACAAATAATTAAAAAATATAATAATTATAACAACAAACATTGACAAAATATATTTAAAGACAAAACATGTTTCAAATTTAATCAGTCCTCAAGCTTTAGAAATGCAATTTTAGAATGAACTGTTCACTTGTAAAATAATATGT
This sequence comes from Eurema mandarina, assembly GCA_018238005.1. Taxonomy (NCBI): domain Eukaryota; kingdom Metazoa; phylum Arthropoda; class Insecta; order Lepidoptera; family Pieridae; genus Eurema; species Eurema mandarina. The sequence goes on along the minus strand of DWAJ01002034.1, from coordinate 9,469 downwards.
AAATTATATTATGCAAAAACACAAAAAATCATTTGTGAACGAAATTTAATCAAAAAAACTTAAAAAGTCCAGATTAAACAAAACTAAATTACTCGTGTCATAATTGAAAAAAAAAGATATTACAGTAAGATTATGATAGAAAAACAATAAAACAGCAGTTGTCATAATTTGCATAACCTTATAGAAATTTCGATACACTAAGCTATAAGTACTTAAGATAAATATAATACGTTGAAAGAGTTGAATTAAGTAAAGCGTATGATGCACAAGATATTTCATCCGATCAATTCAATCGCAGATCATATAATTAACGAATGAAAATCTTGATTTAATTCTACGTGAAATATTTAAACCGGCGAATTTCTAATGTAGCTCATGATTCAATGTGAAAATAGCAGATACAGTGTGCTCTTAAGCATTTGTAAGACCTAGTTCGCTCAGAATGAAAGGAACAAAAGAAACACAGCCGGTTTAAATTTGTCAAGCTTATAACAACCGTAATTAGCGCAGTAGATTAAGAAAAATACAATCCGACCTGTCCAACCACAGAAGGGAATAATTTATTAGGAACAGGGCAGTCTATACATAAAATCATTGGTGATTCATCACTGAAATTTTGACTCTAATGACTGGACAGAAGATTCTATTTCGCTTATCTAGTGGCAGATTCTGATGGATTTGTATCGAAGCCACGTCAAATATGATCAAACTGAAAGCACCGTTAACTGCAAAATGCAGACGTTCAAGTCAAATAGGAAATGGCTCTAGAAGCTTCATTTTTAATGCAAGTACGCGAACAATAATGAACAAAGTACGCAGTAGATAAAGGTTGAAAAAGGAAATCCATTAAGCTTTGTTAACAATTCATAGCATTATCGGCCTTAACTTGCACTAATTTAAAGATGAAATCATTCGACAGAATTGATCATATAAACCTATGATTAAATTTAATAGAATCGGTAGTTTATGGTACATATTTACAAACAACACTTAATATCACTTATTAAATCACAACATGGTTGTATGGCACACGTAAAGCAGGTATGGTATGCAGACGAGCTAGGTGCTTGCGAGCGGCGTCATATGTCGGCGTGGCTTCAAACGTTCGTGTCATATACAAAAAGGAATATCACCGAAATCGTATGCGTATCCTAAAGTTATCTTATCCAGATCAATTATATTAATTAAGAAAACCTCCGACCCTGGAGCGGCGGATCGCATCAGATCTGTTTATTGTCATAGATTCATCACAAAAACTAAATAAAAACATTATTAACTACAAAAAATCAAAACTAAAGAAAATCGAACTAAAATAATTCTGCTAACACACTCAAACACACGGTATTGTAGTAAAATAATAATAGCATAATAATAATAATAAAATACGAAAGAAAATAAACGTTACACATGCACCGTAATATAATACTACTGCTAAAAAAATAAAGTTGCTTCCGTATAAAAAATATCTTACCAGAATAACAGATTTATAAGTCATTTATATATCGAGCAAGCTATAATACTACAATGAGCAGCAAAATGCATTACACTGTTAAAATCTCGAAAAAATTGTAAAATCATACATCTAGCGAAACGAACTTTTGCTAACGTGCCCTACTAGTTACTACCGTGTTCGATTAATAAAAATATTCAAAAAACCTACTTAAATTTGTATAAAAACGAATAATATTATTATCAACCAAATGTTACTACTTGTAATAAAAACAACGAAATTGAGGAATTTATGAATCCGTGGGCTCTCAGTGACTAGGCGGTATTGACGTCATGTCGCGGTCGGTCCCAACTCCGAGCTGAACTGGCGTCGAGCACTTTCCCAATACACAAATCATTAAAACAACCATATCAGAAATGCTTTATAATACTCTTAGTTATTAACCATTCAACAGACTGGCGGATCTTAATTTGTGACACTAATTCTCGAAGATACGAGAGCAAATCCTGTGATGTTCATTCTATTTTTGAGATGTTTCAACAGATCTTTATTTCATTTAATTATCATGTTTACAGTTATAGAAACGCCGCAGTCAACTTTGTCATTGATAAAACCCCTAACATCACATTCCCTAAATTTTTGTAACTACGTTTATAGGGGTAGTAACTAAAGATTGTCCATATTAGTTAATTCAATTTAACACTTACCTAATAATAATGTAACAACTCTTAATTAGATTCATAATTACGTTTCCATCGACACAGATGAAGTGCTAATCAAAAACAGGAAGTGCCGTTGTGCCGAAGAATATCTTAACAACAATACCACTCGATGCTCTCTTATTTCAATAAAATCACTCGCTTAACGCCTAACAATTTTTAAGTAATAATAGTTAAAATATTGGTCCAACAAATGGGCTAAATAATACAAACGCCCTTAATATTCATCCCTAATTTAACGACGTGGGATATGGAAAAATATTATTCAATAGATCAAAAATGATAAGGGTCGAGAATCATTCAATTTTCCGGATCAAACCAACGGAATAATCGCTTATACTTCGAATAGGTACTTAGATAACAATGTCAATACTAAAACTAATCTCATTACAGTTTCGTTTAAATATAATAATGCATTCGGAGATCCAACGCCAATACATCGGTGAAAGATTCTCGCTATTAGTAAAATTGATCACATCGAGACAGCCGCAATCATAGTTACACTCGCGCTTAAATATAATTCAATAGTCTGTATTCACTTTATATAGTCACTTTTGTAAAAATTGACACAATTGGCCAGAATCGTTGAGAGTATGCGTTTGTAATATTGGTTTTTCACTTTTCATCGGTTTATTGGGTGTGATCTTGAGGGGGTTTTCACATTCCAATAGGCGGCACTTGGACGTAGCGATAGATGTAGAGGCGGTAGTCTTTGCTCGCGAGCACCACGGATCCGTCATCCATCAGAGCTACGTCGAAACATTGAGCGTGCTTCACTTTGCTTTCCAGCGCCGAGACCAGTTGGCCGTCTTGTGTGAATATCGTCAGATTGAAGTTGTTATGATTGTCAGCGATGAGAATTTCACCAGCTGCGTTTATCCCGACGCCGATGGGATAGTTGGTCACTCCTTCGCCTCCAATTTGGCGTAAGTATATGCCTTCATAATTAAATACTTTGACACAATGCGCACGGTTGTCGCTAATGAATATTTCCTGTTTGTCGTTTACCACGACACCATTAGGGAATTCTAAATGTTTGGAGCACCCGAATTTCTGAAGCACATTGCCTACTTGATCGAAGATGATGACGCGCATAACTTTGCATTCGACAACGACAATGCGGCCCTTATTGTCTACAGTGACACCGCGCGGGTGCTGGAGGATGTTGGCACCAAATTTCCTGACGAATTGGCCATATTGATTGTAAATCTGTATCTGGTGTGTTGGCGATCTTTCGGTTACAATAATGTCTCCCGACGTGCGAACAACGGCTACTCTATTGGGGTACAATAGTTGTCCATCCCGCTTTCCACATTCTCCGAATTGGAACTTAAAACGTCCTTCTTTATCGAAAATTTGAATGCGATGATTGTTGGTATCAGCAACAATGATATCGTTTTGAGCGTTTACTGCTACTCCGCTTGGCTCAGTAAATTGTCCTTCCATCACACCGAACTCACCGAATTTACAGTGATATATCATCTTTTGCCTCTTTATCTGAGACTTTGGAGGGAATATGGCAGTGGATATTAATTTGTTTGTCAAGTCTAAAATGGGGTCTGTATGCGATGCAGCCGTAAGCGAATAGGGGTCTGTTACAGTTGGTGGGAAGAGAGAATCGCAACCACCGTTTGACCACTTTTCGTAGGGGTTTATACCGTTTAAGTTTATGTCTCCAATGGTAGTAGAGAATGGACCTAGTGTACTACCACTATTGAATCTTTTAGAGATTATGTTGGAATCAAAAGGAGAGGTTGACTGGCTGGCGGGGCCTAGTAGTCCATTTGTGTAAGGTCGGTCTAAGACTCCATTCAAACCAGTGGGAAGATGGATACCACCGTTAAGGCTTCCAGAACTTCCGTTGACACTGCTGCTACTTGAAGACGATCCTCCATTCAAGAGTGAGCCATTTGTAGGACGTGCAATCGGTGGTTGTTTAGTCGGACCTACGTTAGCTTCAGAGCTCGAGCGCACATACCCAAAGGTGTTTCTCACTCCCACTTGAATTGCCTGATAATTAGATACAAATTCTAATTCACAAGCGGTTTGAACGCTCTGTTCAGGATTCGTGCTCATCAAAGATTGCAGTTTTGTATCTAAAAGTTTCCTGAACATAAGAATTTCGGCGATGTTGGCGCATTTCGTTAATCTTTCAACAAAGTCGCATGTTTGATATATTTTGTCGACGGTTTCTTGAGCCTTTTGCCCGACGACGGTCAGAGCAATTTGTTTCGTCGAGAAAACACTTTCTAGTTCTTTAAGTAACTCTTGTTTGCGCTCTTCTAACATAGAGCGGTAGAATTGGAACGTATCGTTAATTTCGTTTTGAGCTTTATGGTATTGTACTTGCAGTTTGCCAGCAGCGTGTTCGACAGTTTTGACCACGTGTCTTATTTCTGTCGCGCGAGTTTTCGCTTCATTAACAGCTTGCTGCATCAGTTCTAATTGTTTCGGTCCAGCATCGGATAAATGTTCACAGTCGTGCAACGCAGCTGGGTGTTCGATAATTGTACATTCTTTGCACACTGGTACTGAGCACGTGCGGCAAAAGTATTTCAGTATATCATTTTTGTGTCTAGGGCAGAATGCGGTTTTGTCTCCGCTCGCCGTTAGTGTTGAGGCCAGAAGACCTTTGTCATCTTTTAAGTCTGTGAACGCGAGTACGCGATGACCCTCAAAGCAATGCATAAACTGATGAGCCATGACGCAATTGGGACACAGGAAGTTAGCACAATCTACGCAGCGCGCTACCGCGTCTGATTCTTTCGATTTGCAACCCGTACAACGGGCTGTTGGTGAATTGGTTTGACGAGCAGACGGGAGGAGATCGGCGTCTTGCTCAACCGCTGCAGCGATAACTAGATTTGTCAATAGACCAGGTACGCCGGCTGGTGGAAGCTGGCTGTCTACTCGGCAAGTGACGCAAGTAACTTTTTCGGGGTGTGTTTGTTCTCGTTCAAGGCAACCTCGACAGAATGTGTGGAAGCAGTTGAGTACTTTGGGGTCGACGAATGTCTCTCTGCAGATTGCACAAGTGGTGTCAAGGCCGTCGAATTCACGAAGATCACATACGGCGGAATCGCTCGCAGGAGGCGAGGATCCGCTCAAAGTCAGTGGTGATAAGGAGCCTCGCTCCAGCGAACCTATAGAGTTGGCACCGGGCAGCGACTCAAGGGACGGGGTGCGTGAGGCCATCTTCAGGAAACCGGCATCCCTGAAATGACAAAAACAAAACGTCAGTAATTATTATACATTTTACCTATAAGTATTTACATAAATTGTATTAACTAACGAACTTTCGAACTTATAGCTATTTTAAGCCACAAAAGTACATACAGCGCGATGTCCACATAAATACGAGTTAGAGGCACATTATATCGTTTCGTAACACGCTCGAGAACTTATTACAACGTATACCTACAGACAGCGAGGAAATAAGTAATATTTCGGAGTTGGTAGTCGCGTCGCGTTAGGGAAAATGTCGGCGATGTTCGAATTTCTCGTAAAAGATACCGTGTGACGTAACAGATGGGAAACTGGTACATCTTCGCAAATGGGTATTCTTAAGCTACATTCAAAGCTGAATATATCGAGTGTGTATTTACAAAAGTCGTGCGAATGTATGGAATGGAGGGATATTTGAACAGAACCTTTTATGAAACAGGGGACTTTATGAGTTCGAAAGTCGCGTTTCTTTAATGTTCCATCATCATAAACGTCACACGTTGTATAATCCTTAATGCCTTTGAACGGGGTAAATGCATTTTCAAGCAAGTTCATAGTTCACAGCGAGGGTCTATATCGCTATAAATAATAGAGATTATCTTTTATATTTCAGTTTTAAGATAAGATAAAGTACCTCACAGGTGGCTGCTAACAGTAAGCCGTTTAATGATAATTTATATCTGAAAACTTGCCAGACTTATTAAGCTATATTAAAAGATAAACTGCCTGATAGTGATACTAATTGAATTTTCTCTTATTTGTAGGATAACTTTGGTAATAAATTTATTTACAGCCTATCATCGAGTGCCTTCAGCGCCTAAGTTTTCATTAGCTCGTAACATTTATTACCATGATTAATAACCTTAGCATAGTTCTAACATTCGAGCCTTGATATAGTTACTTGATCGCGTTCATGTTTTGTATAAGTATAAAAAGTTAAAATTTGGATAGTATAAGACGTAAGAAAATCGTTTAGCACAATGGTTTGCTATAGAAAAAGTTAAATGATTCTTCATAGACATGAAAACTTATTTGTTCACTTGTATTTACCAACTATGAGGTGTCTATGCACTTGGGGAGTGCGTTGCCATGGCGACAAGGAGGGGATACCTCATTGAATTAGGGTGAGGGTGGTTATTTCGCAAGGGGGCTATATTTGCAAGGTGAATGGCCTTGCAACATGACTAATGTGCTCAAGGGTCGAGTTTTGTCGCTTTTTAATGCGGCGAAATATGGTGCCCGAAATTGATTCGAAAAATATTACGATTTATAAGATACATTTTGTTCCTTTATATTTTAGGTGATATTGCGTAAAATTTGTATTTTCGTAACCATCACGTCCATTTATAATATTTGTTGTGCATAACTTGATAACAGATGAAACGATTTTGATAATTCTTTTTTTTAATTACATTGAAATACGAGGACGATTCTTAAACAGAAGGAAATGGGCCTACCCATTTCCTTCTGTTTAAGAATCGTCCTCGTACTCGTCCCTATACCTATATAGGGTATACAGTTACAGATAGAATAAGTACAAAATGAACGAAATCGCACTAGGCCAGCTAGTTCAGAATAAATTTATAATAAGTTAAAGCATTTTAAATAAATTTATGTAACGAGACTTCTTAGTAACAAAATTTTACATAACAAGCAACTTGCTAACAATCTATCGCTCGATGTAAAACCTTTTGCTAGTCTAATTAATATGGAAGTGTCGGAACAAAGGGGTGTAAAATCGGAATACTAAGTCTAACACCTATCATAGTTGACAAGTATCCGAGCGTACATCAAGAGCTATCTAGCTAGATCCAGATATGTATATCTAGACTAGTTTGAAGCTCAATGGCTAACAGGGTTGAACGTTGCGAAATTTAATCTGTATAAAGTTACTACAAGCTCTATTGAAAGCGGCGCGTTATACAAAAGGTTCGTTAAATGGAGTGAGAATTTAATATTATAAATGAATTTGTCTATTTGCATGCTATATTTAAGGTTTGGTATAGATGTTATAAAATTATTGTTATTGTTGATAGTAGCTGTTATGAAATCTGTGTTACCTAGTAAAACACTAGATATACAATTATTCCTTTAAATTTAAATATTTGAACACAAATTCGCATAATTTAAAAATAATATTTTTGTACAATTTTTACGTTGATTATTGCTCAATCAACCTTTACGAATAGTTCTTTATAGGCCTCAAAAATTGTTTAATAGTTGAAGATGTTAATTTTTCTTAGCTAGCAACCCTAGATCGTTTACAGGAATTTCGGTGAGGGCTGCAACCGGTCATAGATTACTGTCCCCCGTGACAGAGCGATCGAGCGTCCGCATACATAATGATTGCCCGTTTGTATGTAGCTTCCTCTTGACTATACAAGATAGCTAGGCTTATATTGGACATAGCCTATATTATTTCACCTACAACCAACCAGGTTTACTACATAACTATACACTACTAGCTGGCCCAACACGACTTCGTTCAAGCTATACCATATCCTTCCTAAAACTTTACACGCTATACTCCTTTTTTTTGATTAAGAACCAGCCTCGTACATCCTTACTATCTTTCTAAAAAAGAATTATGTAAATCGGTTCAGCTGTTATCGGGTTACGCGCTTACCAAAAATTTTGCAACGTATTTTTACATTATAGAAGATAACGATGACTGACTAATCTAAATAATTCATTTGTACGTCTTAAATCGTTTGAGAATTAACAGCTGGTGTACTTCGAGTTACTTAATTAATAATTTAAACACAAACAAACGAGTTTTCTCACTCGTATCCGCCATCTACCTTTGACGAAATGAAGTACCAGGGCACCAGAAAAGTGAGAGTTTTCACATACATTGAACCGAGAACGCTCTTACTAAAGAAAACACATTTGAAGTGTATGACGATCTTATTCGGGTCCCATTCCGCTGGAATCCGGCTTAATTCATGCCGAAGCATGTTGAGTCGCACTTATCCCTAAAAGCGTATTTGTAGGTTTGTCTTTCTTTTGAGCACCTACTCGATAATAACACAAAACATTGGGATTTATTAAGAAAACATATAAAAATATTTCTAACTGTATTATTTAGTCATTTGTCTAAAGAACAAATTTGATGCGAAATCCTATTCTTATAGCCTAGTATTGAAACTATTTATAAACCCGTAATTATTGTAGACCAAAAAATAAATAATAATAAATAAATAAATATTTTCAGGACATTTATATACAGCGCCATCTAGTTCCAAGCGAAGCAGAAGCTTGTGTTATGGCAACTATATAACGGAATAAATTACATATGTTACATACTTTTCTTTTGTTAATACATACAATATATAATTGATTAATCCATCATCATACAAGAGGAGTTACATGAAAGTTGATCATAAATGAATTTGTATCGACACGACTGTGCCAGACTGTCCCTGCATAATAAATCGACATATAGACAAAGCTTCAGTTGACACAGCGCAAGCCGGCGGCCATTGGAGGCAAATATCTAGCTATATTACGTGCAATCCAGTTACATCAACGATATTCCCAGTTAGCTTTGGCATAGAAATTGATTTATCAGTTAGTGTAATTTTGTCTGATAGCCTCTTGGAAAATTGATGGGAAAAATACCTTGAAAGACGCTACATCAAATCAAAGTCAATCACCTCAACATAAGCAACACTAAATCAGGCTTTATTGAAAGTGCTCAATAAAATTAGACGTAACTATTTCTACCAGTAATGACCGATCAAGAGAAAGAACAAAGAAATAACATTTGTTTATAACAATTCATCGATAATCAATTTAAAAACCAATTTAATACTGTTATTTTGCGTGCCAGCTGTAATTAAATTTAGTTCCGTAAAAAAAACCATTAAAGCAACGATACTGTAAAGCATCTTTTAATCTACGAGATGTTTTTCACGAACCAATTCAGAAAATATGTCGAACATAAAGAAATGTCTCGATTCCAAAAGAACTTGTCCAATCTCGTATCTTATTCTCAAGAAGGTAAATCAGAGTATTTCAGGAAAGCAATTTAAGTCCTACACTCGTATAGAACGCGGCAATTGTTGAAAATCGT